>OMLP01008052.1:56937-117227 GCA_900302685.1 Spondyliosoma cantharus | reverse complement strand
CACCTGACCTGAAGAGACAAGAACAAGCATCATCAGTACACGAGAACCACAAAAATTACATATCTAAAAACCAAATGCCTTACATCTGTGGCCCCATTTATACTTCCGTATAACATCCAGATGCAAGTGCCACAGGCTGCCATCAAACCTGAGTGCATACAGCCTTTGTACATGGGACACACGCTCTAGTGAGCAACTGAGGCGCCCTGTGATTTAGTACACTTTTATTTACACTGAGCCACATATGTGCATCTGTTTTTTGTGTGTTTTCTGTATGCAAATTGAACAATAAGTTCTCCTTTGAAAGACCACTCAGTTACACACATACACTTACACTGTACTTAGAGCACAGGAAAGTAAAGTTTACATGTCTTAGAGAGATGCATTTACAGCAGTGATGGAATGCAAGTAAGTATTCCACAAGGTTTTGAAGGCAAACATTGGCCCTCATTCACCAATATTTTCTTAAGAATCTTCTTAGATTCTTTAAGTTGTTCCTTAAGAAAACCCTACGTCAGGTTCATCAACGCGTTTGTAAACCTCAGAATTGTTCGCAGCTGTGTTCCTACATTGATGAATGCCACCTCCTCGTAATTTGAGAGCGCGTGCCAGTTGAGTCTAATTAACATAGGATTAGCATAGGTAACTGCCCATTAATGCCCATGAAAGGGAGCTGTTTTGGAAAATATAGGAGTCGTGTGCTCCTCCTGGGAACCGGGAGACCGCGTTACTTTGAAGATAACATGCTGCATAAGAGGCAAAGTTGCAAAGTCTTCTTTGAATATTGGATCTGATGAGCAGCCTGTGAGATAATGGATTAACCTGTAATATACAGTATATATACACATATGTGGGAATTTACTTTTAAATGTACTTCTGTAACAAAATAACAAATAAGATGTTGGGTCAAGTACCATTCATAGGGGTGGCTTTCACGTTTACCAAAAACACATTTTAACACATTATCTTTACTTTTACGCACATAGGTGTACTTTTAACAACATTACTGTTTAACCTATGGCTGGACTGCAATGTTTTATATCTGATATCTATCCATGATGCATGAAGTAAATAAGTGTACATATAAGGGGTCTCTGTATCTTTACAGAAACATGTCTACAGCACTTTACAGTAAGATTTGGCTGTGAGCTAGAGAGCAGCGTTCAGGTGCCCGAGCAGACATTAACAAACACAAACTGAGGCTGCCATATGTGTCCGTTAAAAATATTATGTGCACAATGACGTGAATAACTTGGGCAAACTTGGTGCATCAGGACAAGAAATTGTCCACAAGAAGACATGTCTGTTTGCAGACAGCAACTTCCTGTTCCACTTTTATTACCCATGACTTCACCAGACCACACTGCATACGTGCACATGTGGAGGATGGTCTCATGTCTACAACTCCAGTCAATTCAATGGTGTGCCTTAAATAGTAATTCTTTAAATGCCTCTGAAAGCCTGGAACATTATGTTACACTTACTAACAATTTTTGAGCAACACGATGAGTAATCAGTAATATTATGCTCGACAGTGAGGTCATTGCACAACCTTTTTTTCCCTTGTTATTTTACATTTGCTCATCAAGTTTTTCTTGTGGATGCCTGAATGTTCAGCAAACATGCAAAAATTTGGCAAGCTACTGTTCTCCCTTAACAAGGCCCAACTCTTCTCCTGCATGACATATAAATTGGGGTGACGGCATATGAAAAGAAAGGAGAGAAGGAGGTTTACTGGTTTAAATACTGGTAAAACTGGTGCTGATTTTCTACTCTGAAGGGGGGCTGATATTGTGACTCACTACAATTTGTTAAAGGTCAAAATAAGATAAAAGCTGAAAGGAGTCCTAACAAATGATCCTTTTTGTCCACAATGGCCGAGAACCTAATTGGACTCAGAAGAAGGGCATCTCACACTGCACAGACCTGGGCTGAGTTGACTATGAGATAACATTTCCACGCACCCATTTTTAACCCAGGGCTACACGATTAACGCTGCACTTCTTCTTGCACTCGGTTAAATGTTTGCTGGAACATGCAGCCAATGTTTACATACTAGAATGACGCTTGGCTACTCTGTTTATTTTAACCGAGTTTCACACTGGCATCTTTTATGCCTGTGTTTTGTTGATGTTTATGGAATAACCCAGCAAACCCCAGCAGGCCTGAGGATAAAGTCGAGGTTAGCTGACTTTACAACATGCCACGATTGTGTCAGTTTTAAAGCTTTCTTAACTTGGGGCAAAAAAGGTTGCAGGATTACTCCCTGAATATCAACTTAACAACTGGCTCAAATGTGCCAGTGTGAAATGGAGCTAGAACAAATAGAGGACTCATGTCTTTTTAGAATCATTATTCACGTGTTGCTACGGACATTTAATTCAGGGCTAATTGAAGTACAGTATGAATTGGATAACCCTAGACTTCACTAAACTAAACTAAATGTATGTGAAAGGGGCTTTCACATTGCACTTAGACCAAAGCTAAAAGCATTCTTAGACCCCTCTTAATCCCAAACTAAAGGGGCCGATAGCAGCAGGGTAAGAAAGTTTTCACACCGTAACATTCAAAGTGGGCTAACCGTGACATTCTGGCCCTGCTCCGGAGCAGTGTTAGCCCCGAGCTTGTGTGGTTATCTGCGAAAATAGACTAAACACAGGGCTATGCCAGCTGTGCCAGTGCGAAACAGGGTAGAGTAAAATATGGGTTATTCTGTGACACAATTTACATGAGCTGTGTGTTTCAATGGACATTTAACCCAGGGCTATCCCTTAAGAATACTTACAATACATTGTAAAAAGCACTAGAAATAAATCTCTCTTGTAACAAATATCGTGTCCAAGCAGCTTAGGCTCAATCAATGAGCAGAAAAACGAGGTGTATTACTTTGCATTGATCTGGAAGACACTGACAACTAAATAAATATTAGCTAGAAAACAATGTACCACTTTTATAATCTTTGACGTGATGTGGTAACCTTCTACTATCTCTCTGACAGTACCTTTTACATGAACACCATGGTCTTTATTGTGTGAAGGCATGTGTGTTAAATTGGCTGCTTCTTCTCCTGTTCTCCTCAGACTGTAATCCATCATGCGTGTTATGTAAGAGTGACGGAAGGATGTGTGGCTGTTAGACCCCGTTTGCCCTGGGGAGTCCATTTTGCACCAGAGGAGCCAAGAGGTCAACTATGAGCCCGCTGAGCGCTTACAGGGCAAAGAAACAACTACGGGCTCACTGAACACAGAGCTGGATTACCTCAGGAGAAACAAAAGTCCCAAGTTGGGAAAAATGATGTTCACTTGAACAAAGAAGCAGTTGGCTGCAATTCTGCTGACCCCTAAACATGCCTGAAGAAGTAGTCATGAGAACAGGTCCTATTTTTAAATAAACATTTCACACCAAACACACATCTGCCCATCTGATAAAGGGCCTCACGCTAATGTTCGAGCCGCTGCTACAACATGTGTTTACAGTTTATTTCTTTCTTGCACAGATGTAAATTATTGCCAAGGGTCTCTCAGCATCTGACAGACAACAGGTTGAAATCTTTACCAGTTTCTTATGGATCTTGTTAGCAGCATTCTTATGTTAACAAGTAACCCAAGCTTTCATTAAAAGGGAGCTTAAGGCTGCCTTTAAAAAGGCCACACGTGCTCAGTTGGCATCCAAACCGATGTTTTACCTTCAACAGATTTTTGTGGCTGCTCTGTTTTGCCTTGAGGTTGTCATACTGACAAACAGTCTGCAACCACAGACAGGAATCATTTTAGGACAAAGACTATGCAGTGAGGAGGTGCCTGGCAGGATCTAATTTAATGCTGTCGTGTGCCAACCATCTGCAGCAAGGAGAGGATGAACTGTTGCCACGTTGGTGTTGGAGATGTATTTAACAACCTGCTACAAGGGTAAAAGATGGTACCAAGCAAGAGCTCCCAATTTGTACAATGACACTGCTTTACTGATTGCTTTGGTGTTCAGTAGGTTTGTCTGCATTCGTAATACTACCACTTGGAGTTGCTGAAGCTGAATGTTTCAATCTTTTATCTAGGGTTTTTGGTCACAATCTTTGATACTGGATATCTGCTGCACAGTTTGCTCTGATACTTAATATATTTATATAAATGTTGATTTAATATGCACTTGACACACTGAAATAACAGCTGTAGCCTTAATCTTAAACACATTTGTTCTGAGCTACTTGATCCAAATACTAAAGGTCCCGATTCAAACATTTTGCTTTTAGAAGCTAAAATCGATATAATGTGAATTTTATATTAACTGGGAGAAGGCAACACCTGACACTGACTACTGATGATGATTGTTAAGAAGTTTTCACACACACTCTCAATTGCAACACATTGTGTTTAGACATAACAACTGACTCAGAGTGGTGTGAAGTGTGTCTTGTGCATTTGGCTTATTGTATCAGGTACAGTAGTTTATTGGTTATTATGATGATAAATGTAGGTCTGCCTGGCACCAACTTGTAATTCTGTGTCTCCAATTTTCTCCAAATGAGAACTTTGGAACAACAATCACAGAGCAACGGTGATAACGAACAAAAACATAACATTTCATTCGTTTTTATCTATTTGTCTGGGAAACAGGCACAATAAAGCATCAAATCAGCAAGAACATGTGACTAATTACACAAGAAAGGCTGTTGTTCTTCCTAACTGTTGTGTTATTGAAGAAAGAAAAGGAAGAATTAACAGCTTGCAGTTGAGCTGGCTGTTTGTGTGCAACATGGTGTGTTGCTGGCTAACCCAGTGACTGAATAAGTTTCTCTCTGGATAAACTGAACTCTTTGAGAAGCCTTTGGAGAGGCCCAGCAAGTCCAGGCCAAACCACAAACCACCAGTTAAATGGAAGTAGTCATACCACATGTGTGTTGATCTTCAGTATTGCAGGTGTGGTTAGGAGTCAGCAGTGTTACTGCTCTCAAAGGGTGCAAAGAAAAAAAAAAGTCATCTCCCTTGCTCCAGTGGTCTCCCCTTTCAGCTGGGCCAAACCACAAGCTGAAAACAATCCAATCCACTAACAGCAATTTAACAAACAATACGATATGCACCTCCGTGGCTGCACCTGCCTTTCTACACGACAAATGCCAGAGAATTCCCAAATGTTAAGAGAAATGCTTGGACAAAAGAAATGGACATGCGAGATTAGCACAGACGATCATTTCTTCCCCTGAGCTGGATCACAGAGCAGTACTCTGCTGAGTAAACTGAGTAAAATAATATTGTTGCCGACATCCTGCACAATGCTTAGTTAATCTATCTTTATCTGGGCCTTGGGTCTGGGTCCAACATATGCATGTTAAAGATCTCACACAGGGGAGAGCTGTGATAAGGTCTTGTGCTGCGTGAGACAAACTCTAATTCCATGGATACTCGTGTTTACACAGTGTTGATTAAGATTCCACGGCAGCAACACTCTAGGTCCATTTCTCTTTCTTTGAAAGCTGCTGCTTCAAAAGCAGAATGGATCACATTTCAGTTAACTTTACTCATATCCAAATTATACTCTTCCACTGCATTAATACATCACCTCATTTAATAGCTGGCAAGAAGAAAGTGATATTGTCTGTAATCCAGACCAAGACAGCTCACAAAAAAAGTGCAGTATTTTTCTGGTGCATTCTGTGATCCCAGTCCGTCATACATCTACTATGTTACATTATATAGAACGGATTCAGACAAGTGTGGCATGAAATTACACTTCACATGAAATTACACTTCACATACAGCAGGACTGGACAGACTGCGGCAGTGGCTGCAGATTTACTCTTTCAGTCTCTGTTATTAAGAAAAGGGCGTAGTTCTGCCCAACAGGCCTGTGTGTAAGTACTGCACTGTATGTGCATGACCTGAGTTGAAACAAGACTGAACCCATATAAACAACATAATAGAAATAATAAAAACTTCAGTTTGAAGAGTTTATGATTCAGTAAGTTTATATTAGCTTTCACGGTGGTGCTGTGTGTGTTAGTCGACTAGGCGGGATGTTTATACAGGACACAAGAGCCCAAGGACCCCTGCACAGATTTTCTGGTGCTGTTTTTTCAAGATCGTTTCTTTTGTTTGACTTAATGTCTTATTCTTTTGCTTCGATACATTTTTTGCCCCTCCAACCAATGGATTTTCTTCTTCGGATAACAAAGTTCAATTGGAGTACATTTAAATCTATTCAACAAAAATCTTCAAATTAAAGAAATATTACACTGAATAATATATGAACTATGGCAACAACTTGAGAGGGGAGTTACATATCTGTCTGGGTGGCGGACTGCTAATACTATTAATGCAGAATGTTTAAAAGATGAACTACCATGCAGCTACAACTCACCAGGGGAGTCAGTAATATCCAAGGCAGTGCTACACTACAAAAGAGCTTGAATCGGGAGTTCAGGGCAACACATTAAAACACGCTCAGCAGGGGGTGACATTTTTATGAGGCTTCGTTGGTGGTAATGCCTGAAAAATACCCTGTATAACTGCACCACTGTAAAATAAAGCATAATTGCTTAAACCGCCCTTACTGCAGGGTCTCCAACCCCCTGTGATCATTTGGATTAACCCTATTGTGCATTCTAACGAACACAGACCCTACCTGCCAGAGTACATGTGTGTTCACCAATTATATGTTAAATACGGCATGTGTGGATTTGTGTTTGCGCATGGGGATGCAAGTGGCTCACCATCCATGCCAGCTGGTGGTCCCTGCTGTACTCCAGGATATGGAGCCTGTGGTTGGGGGGGCACTGCTGGCTGATGTGCTGCAGACGAGGAGGAGGCAATGCTGTCAGGGGTTCCTGAGCGCTCCTCTGGTGCAACTGCAGGGGGAGCTATGCAGGTGGAACAGAACATGTATTCTTTATATGTTAACTATATGCTGAAAAAAATCAAATGCTTAAAAAAATAAATAGCGTCTTCTGCTTTTTGCAGTTGGATTGTGTGCAATACCTGGGGCTTGGTCCTCGCTCAGGCCAAAAGCGGAGATGACGTTCTTGCTAACCTCATCTTGATTTTTTAAAGGGTCGAAGGCTGACATGCTGGCTGCACTGACTGGAGTGACGTGTTTCACTGTGGGGTCTGCTGCCACCACTTTGCCCTCTCGTCCATCCACTGATTCTAGAAAACACCCAAGCAAAAATGTTTAAGAGCCAGGACAGAAAAAGTGTGGCAATAATGCAATGCCTGTATGCAACATTTTGCTCTAGTTTCATTTTTATTACACCGTCAACACAAACATGGGGGACGGAGGATTGAGTGTTCTTCGCAAACACTGTCCAAGCCTCATAAAAGAACTTCAGAAGAACAAATCCCCTTGTTTGTCTCAGCATAGTGCCAGATTGCAAAATACAGATCACCCCTGTTTATTTCGCTCCTTAATTCCAGCCAAATCACGTATAAATATGTTCTTGATTACTCTCTGCGAGTTACAAACAGCAGAACAGTCAGTCAGCGGTCAGTTTTAATACCAACGCCTACTACCATACTCTTAAAAGACCACACATGTTCCCCACATGAAGTCTTTGGTCAAAGTTATGATGACAAAGGAAGGGTGTATGTGCCTATGTGTGTGGGTGTTAGTCACCACAAGCTAAATGGACAGAACCAGTATGAATGCAATACACAATCGAAGCTACAAATGTAGTGTATAATTCCAGACAAACCTGAAGGTGAAAAAAAGTTTTATTCCAATTATTCCAACAGTAACTGAACCTTATAAACTGTCTCAGTCTTGTGCCAGTGTCTCTGTGGGTTATATATTTTATGATTCGGGCAGTGAGCATGTGGAATGTGAACAAGTGTTATTTGTTAACAAGGCCGCGTGACTCCCATCAGTGGGATTAAGAGATCTACGACCAGAAACCAAAAGAGACATAAAACAATCAGGACTGTGCTTATATGTGTGTACATGTGCCATTACCTATAACCTCACAGATACTTGATTCTTGTGGCTTGTGGGAATCCTCTTAAATGTAAGGATTTGCTGCTTGTCATTAATAAATCAAAGTTCTGAGGTTTTGGACTGTTGGTTGGACAAAAGATTTTGGGCTCTAGGAAACTGAGATGAGCATTTTTCATTCTGACATTCTATAAACTATATGATTAATAAATTAACTCTGAAAATAATTGGCAGATTAAATGACAATGAAATTAATGGCTGGTCCCAACCCTAATGTTGACTAAAAAAAAAAGACCACAGCCACACCAGGTGGTAGGTGTCCATCTGGGAGTGCTGTTGCCATGAGATGGTGTACTTGTGACAATGTTTGGGGAGGTGTGTGTCAAGTGGTGATTTTCACTTAAACTGTCAATGGGTTTAATGTTGAGGCTGATCGGTGTATACCCTGATATAGATATAATTGCAACAAGCTAATATCAACACGTGTTTTTTAGCCTACAGCAGCTAACATGTATGTGTATGGGGGTGCTTACCACTGTCTGGTGCAGTAGCAGCCAGACCAGGCTCTGTGGGGGGTTCAAGGCTGTCCAGCAGGTTGTTGACTTTATTCCTGAGCTCAATGAGCTCCCTGCGCAGGTACTTCACCTGACTCGACTCCAAAGGCCGCGGCTGACCATTCACTGCACATAATGAGGGATGAAGAGAGAGGGAATATGTGGGTAAATTAAAACAATCCCATGTGTTTGGGGAGTATGATTAGGAAAAGTCTAACATTTCTCCAACTCTGCGCAGCTGACTCCATTTGTGTGTTAGACTTCAAGAAGGGTGATGGATAAAACTGTTCTCCTGATCGCTTTTACAGACAGCAATCCCCTGGTCCTTACCTTTATTAATGGGGGCTTTTTATATATTACTGGATCTGGATCTCATTAATTTCAGATCATTTCCCACTCGGGACAATGTTGTCTTGAACCTGAACTGCTGGTTGACATAGATCATCGTCTCGATCTGAGTTATAGCCATGAGTTCCCAGGAATATCTGGGTCAGACTGCGCAGAAACGTGTCAGCAGCCTGCAGATGGTGAACCAAACAACAATTGGAAAATTAAATAAATTCGATTGAAGGGACTCATCAGCTGGTGATATACAGCTACCACTGAGAGGAATGTCATGGAGGTATAATGTTGTTGGTTACATTATTAGATGTTTTTCAACTGGTACATTATGATTAACAATTAACAAAGTGAAATGTGAAAATGCACGATTATACACCAACATATACTAATGTAAAATAAACACAGTTGACACATGAACTCTGCCGTTCATCGGTCTGTAAAAGCTACAGTAAGTATGTGTACAGTATGAATGATGATCTGTCCCATTTGTGTTGGCTCCACGCTCTGAATACCTGGGATTACAGAGATCATCTATCACATGGTTGAATCCACAAAGACATTCACAATAGCAGCCAGGCTGACAGAGAGAGCTTCATCATCACACCCTGCCAGAGAGGTATTTAACTAACAATGGAGCTGGAAAATGCTGGGAGAAAGAACACTGGTTGGTCATGCTCCCTTATGAAATAAAAACATCAATCAAACCAACAGGTCCATTATTACTCTGCAGGAAACATGGGACAAAATTCGTCACATCCCTCGACCCCACACGGGTAACTCTACCTTCTTTCAACCCTAATTTCCCCACTAATAATTAATGTGGAGGAGTAAAATTTCCACGCATACAACAACTGCCAGAGTAGCATTCGCTGAGCATTCCTCTCTTTCACACAAGGTTTTCTCTGTTTGAGTGGATAATGTTGAACAGAGAAGCACAGGGTCATGAGGCTATTCGCCGAGACACAGGCTGCCACAAGATTCCAGCTACTCTTGCTCTTTTTGAATCTCAACACATGTTTAAGAACATCAGTTCCACGTGAGGTCATGACACGCAATCATGAGCCTGATTTGATAGAGGGGAAATAACTTGGAGACAACAAAAGAGACAAATCTTACAGCTCCATGGCTAAAATAGCAGCAAGAGGACGGAGTAGAGGAAACAACATCATGTTGTCATTCGAGATTTTTAGAGGAGACTTAGTTACTGTATTTCTAACTTTGTGTGGGCCATTTTGAGTTTAAAATCTACTTTTATGCAGATATCCCTATAATGTTAAATCTTTATTTCCTGGCAGGAAGCAATAAAGCTCCAAAACAAAATGTGTTATTCTAAGCACAACACTGGGACACAGTGTTGAATGAGTAAACATTTACTGGATATAGAATAATTCATGAAAATGTAAAAAACAAATACTATGTAACGATGGCCTGCCAGGAGAATCTGATCATGAGCCTTGTATGACCTTATATTGGCATGTATGTTTTGCCATGATTGAAAGACAACTCTCCCACATGGCATCCAGAACCTGTGGCCACTAAAAATGTCAAGTGGGTATAGATAGCTAAGGGATGCATCGAATACAGTCATCATTCATTGTGCGTTTGGTTTTATGCCCACAAATGCATGAAGAATTTTTTTACAAAACAGACAAAATTCACTAAAAGCTTTAATGAATAATGTTGAGTATACATTGTATATAATAATTATTTAGGGCGATCGTAGCTCAGGAAATAGAGCGGGTTGTCCACTATTCGGAGGACTGTGGTTTGATTGCCTGGCTGCATGACAAAGTTTTCTTGGGGGAAGATTATGATCTGGAAAATGCTTCCAATTGATGATGTTGATCAGTGTGTGAGTGTATGTGAATGGCTCAGAATAGATATAATAGATACATAATGTGGAGTGCTGAGGATAGGGAGTGCTATATCGCTCTTGATTAGCAGATCTGCACATTGTGACAAGTGCTGTAAAGAGCTTAGAGTAGTCAGTAGCCTAAGAAAGCACCGTATAATTGCAATGCAAGTATCATTTATTCAATATCCAGCTTTTATCAAGGTAAAGTATTTTAACCACAATTAATTTAACCATAAAGCTATGGTTATATTTCATGAAGTTAGCTGGCTATGTTGTTACTATGTGAAAAAACAGGCCTCAACCTGACATGGGGTGTGGTTGTTTGTGACTTGTTGTCAATTCTTCTATGGCTTACACCCACAGTTGCAATGACTCAATAGCTATGGATTTTGTTGGGATGGCACATAACTAAGATTGAGACTCGGAACGAGTATTACTTCAGTATCATCCATCTACTGTCTATCACTTTGTGTGCTGAACCATTGCTAAGAAACACACAACAATTTGTCAGATGGGAGTGCACACAACTTTCACTTGGACAGAGAGGAGCTGTGGTTTGTTGAGTGAAACATAAGCTGGACTGCCCTCCAGTGACAGATTACTGTAACAGCTGATGTGAGGCATCTTGGTCTAAAGTTTACAATGATGATGCTATCACATGATTTGAGACAGACATCTAAAGGCTTGAACTTGGAATTCCTTATGGCAAAACTCCCTTGCATGTCAGTTTATGTATATGATGGTGCAACAAAAAGGATATGAATTCACTATCTTACCAAACAAGGTCAGTTTGAGTATTCTACTGCACTGGATGGCAAAGGAGAGGTCGGAGCTGTCAAAGATAGTGATGAGGTCATCATCTAGAAAAAGGGAAAAGAGAGACCAATGGTTCACTGTGAGGGAAAATGCCTCTATGAAAAGAAAAATGTGAAGATACCAAAAGAAACAACATTTGTATTTCATTTTTGGAAGTACATAGTCAAGCAACAAAGCAAGCGTCAAAAAATACACAATAGCTTATGAAAAATCTTTAATAAGCATTCATGTTCTTACCCTTGAGACCAATCAGGATCTACAGCCTATGTCCTCACTCACCTTCATCTTTGTATTTGATGGTAACCTCGTCGTTACTCTGTAGCTTTCCCCTGAAGACGCGCTGCATCATCAGCACTAGCTCATCATAAGTGATGTCTTCGTTATGGATAGGGATGCGTCTGATGTCGTCACCCAACTGGGCTTTGATGATCAGCTTCCCGCTCAGGTCCAGCTGGCCGTTCATGGTGCCGTCCGACCTCTTCTGCTCCCGCCACTTAACAGAGGAGAGGCAGTTGTAAAAATAACCAGCTGAACAACATGCCTGTGTGTTGTCCTAGCTCTCCTTCTCTTGTACTCAAATGCAAACTAGGGCATTTTAATGGAAATTTAGTCCTGAACTATGACAAATTAGCAACAGCTGAATTGGACTAACTGTGATCATATATGGATAATTACAGATCGTCAATAAAATTGGTTAAGAAGGTACCAAATACCTTAAGTAATTTTCTGCATCAAGGCAACTGACAATAGAGCTGTGGCACATTGCAATATCAGCATCATGTCATATCACCATGAGATTATGATTTTAATAGTCATAGTATAAAAATATTGCAATATATTTTCATCCACTTTTGGGAATAGAATATAAAGTCTTCAGACATTAAATAACATAATATTTTTACCATTATAGTCAAATTAAGGTATCAAGTAAGACCGGGTCTGTGTAAGTAGGTTAACAGGTCAGGGGATGTTGTTGCTGTAACAGTCGCCATCTACGACTAAAATCTGGTCATTAGTTTAACAAAGACAATGGGATTATGTTTGATTAGCAGCTCTTTTATACTGTAACAGAGCTTTATTGTCTTCCCTAAAAGCATTATGATAATTACAATGAGAGGGACACAGCTCCTCTTGATTAAAGATTTGGTTTAACAGTCTCATTTAACCTTTAACAATGAGGCCATCTCTCTCCAGGGTTTACACTGATCATAATTTACAAATCCAATGAAGACTAGGCATACGTAGTATCTCACAATATCACAAAGTTTCACTTGAACTGAGTCTAAAGGTCAAACATCAGCCAGTGAGGTGGCAGCAACATTTCTATGCTATTACAGAACCTCTCTAGACTTTGACCCAAAATATCAACGATTGAGATAAGAGATGTTTACTGGATATTTCAGAATCATACAAAGTGAACATGTGTGTGTTAGGCAGGTTAAACTCACAGATTGTGTGTGGCTTGCAATCATAGATCTGCAATGTAACTTTAACGTTCATTCAGATAAGTTAGCCTCAACAGTTTGCGACAAATTGACCTCTCTCGTTGATCTGAGTAGTTACTAGTTGGATTAACCATGACGTTACCTGCTGATGTTCATGGTTGGAAAACATATAACAGTGGATTTAATTCCACAAATGCTGCAGCTCTGACTGCCCTGGCCAGATGAATAATTGGCTGGATGCTAGGGATTGTGTGGTAGCTAACCTTTAGCATAACGTCACAGTGAACACTACATTAAAAAGAGGACGACAACAAACTAATTTCTACTGAGACCAGCTGCACAAAATGAACGTCCGGGATGTCGGAGCCGAATGTTTAACATGCCATTGTCAAATGACAAGTCTGGCTAAAGCTAATAGTTGAAGAGGCTCAATCGCACAGTCATCTGTCATTGGCCCGTGAACAGCAATCTAGAGACTGCTAACGTTAACATTTGATAGGCCTTTTCATCACTGTCATGTCAGTGACGAAAATATAAACTATTCATGCCAGTAAAAAACAATATTATAGTTAATCTACCATTGTGTAATGTCATGTGTTGAAGTAAAATAGCCTTAATTTCACTTTATAGACATCAGCCAGCTAAGAGCGATTTCATATGGAACTGCTTTTGGAATTGCTTTATGGAATTGCTTGGAATCTTTAACGGCTATCTTTAACAGGCATTCGGAGCCAGGTAAATCAGCATATTCTTAACCCAGTAAAGGATTAACTTTGCTTTCCTAAAAGTCAGAATCGATTAAAAACTAGGTAACTTCCTACATATCTGCCTCGACACCTGTTTGGGCGAGCTGGTGTAGTCTAGCTCCCTGCGTACCGAACGTAACATTAGCTGCTAGCTAGCAGGCTAGCCACTTAGCTTGCTAGCTAGCAAAATACAGCTCAAATACAAACTGCTCAGTGGTTTAAACTGCGTTATAGTACGGTTGGACCCTAAACACAAGAAAATCTATTACCTGAATCAGACGACTTGACCACGCTGTATTTCACAGGTTTCCACAAACCGTGAAAATTAAATATGTTAGCTAGCCTAGCTCAGCCCGGGTGCCAGCATCAGGAAGTGTCCTCCAAACTGTAAACGTCAAACAGTACGTGGCATTCCGAGTGCGCAGCCGCAGACTGTCCGGGACAAAGTGCGCTCACTTCATTGTAAAGACTGATGATCAAGTATCAATTGTGACAAGCTCAACCGCATTCATTTCATTGTTTCTATTCAGTTTATTTGGAGTAAAATACATATTTCACTTATAAACACAGGCTTAATAAATCAGCTTTCTGATGCTGAATGAGAATACAGACAGGCAGCTACTGTGATTATGACCTTTATTTTTAAATAGGCTGGATGCAATCTGAAGGGGGAAAATATATTGTAATAGGTAGACTTATTGAATGGTAGAACATCAGCACATCTGCAACACAGGCAAGCCTTCTTCCTTTCGCACATACAGTACCAATTTCTAAGCAAAATATGTATGTTGGAACAATCATGCCCTCACTGATGTATAAGTAAAAACACCTCTACATCTACACTGTTCAAATCATGGCAAAATTTTCAGAGAGATAACAATGATGTCCTGGTTATCAATGATCTATTTCACTGTTTGGAGAAAAGCTGAAAATTAGACTCAATCGTAAAGAGGGTACAAAGAAAATGAATGCTATGTTCATGGATGTTGTTAAGATGCCACTCCTGATTGAGTGGGCTTTGAATAAATAATGGTGACAAAAAAAAATCCAGGTTCCTGCATAAATTGTACATCTTACTCTATTCTACACTGTTGTCTAACATAATGTTACATGATAATATCTGTAATAACTATAAGTTGACATGAAGACTCATAACTGTATGCATACATTAAGAGAAAAACACAGTTTTGCCCAGTCACAGCTTTGGTCACTCCATTATTTCTTCTTCTTCTCCTGAGTGGTGTTAAACCATGAGTCTAACAGCTTCTTCATGTAATATAACTGCCATGCATGCACCTGAACAGCAACCACCATGATGAGGTACATAACAGTCACTGCAGAGAAGCCAAAAATGAAGCGGTAGGCCTTTCCGTGGCGGTACAGTTGCTGTGCTACAGGAAACATCTCCATTCCACCATATATGAGGGGTGCTATGGAGAACAACCCTGCGCTGATCATGGATATGACCAGGTAACTGATATTGTTCTTTGGAAGAGACAGGCTGCTGCAGAGCAGAGGGAGGAGGCTGAGCAGGTAGGGGTACTCCCACTGGTACGGCATGGACACTGTGTCATGTGACACCAGCTTGAATTGGCTGACAGTCACTTGTGCCGCCACCAGCAGCCAGATGAGAAGATGGACCAGGTTTAACTTCCGTACCTCTGACTTTAGGGAAGCACTGTAAGACCAATAACAGATAACAAGGTGCATTAATGACCCTTTTCGATGTTCTTGGTATTTTGAGGTAACATTTGTATTTAGTGACCCCTCTTCAGAAATAGATATAGGATACTTGCCTCATTTGGTATTGTGGAGCTATCCTCTCTCTGTGTTTGAAGTCACTTCCATTGGTACCAGCAGCTCTAGGGCCAACACGCGATGTCATGTTGAGGGAAACCTATTTAAATAAGAGACAAATCACATTTCACAAGCCAACACTTGACAGAACAAGGACTACAATTATTAATTTAATGATTAAATCGTTTGGTCAGTAATATGTGCGGATACAGGGAAAAGTGCAGCAACAATTTCCTCATTTCCTGCTGTAGCTATCAGAGGAGAGGAAGAACATAAACAGGTACATAATGTCAGGAAATCAACCGCAATAAGCCAGACTATTGTCTGATTCTGATACCAAGTCGCAAACAGCTGTTTATATTGAAAATGACTCATTCTAAGAAGATAAAATGAGCTGCTGACCAATTTAAAGCAGGCTAGCCTGTTAGCTGCTGCTGCTATCTAACCTAATTCAGCACCACCTTCACAGAGATGCGTACTGTCTGTTGGGGCTGGCGTCGTTTTTATTAATAGCAATTTCAGCAGAGAACACTTTCAACGCCAAGCGGTGATCATACACAACGTTACAATTCAGTCGCTAACAATGCTTACCTTGGCGTATTTCCGTGACGTTTGGTTGAGCTGCTTGCTTGAATTTGTACTAACAAAAGATGTGACAGATGGATGTTGTGAACAGCTGTGCGCATGCGCACAATCTCGACCAGAAAGCTCTCCTTCCGCAGCATCCACATCTCTCCACACAGCATACTGCCAGCTGGAGCCATGACCCCCATTCGTGGTTTTAACCGGAAATGACCCTTTCATCATGTCAGGAGGCATTTTTTCCCCAAACAAATTCTTACTAAAAGCTGCACCAAAGATCACTAAGCATCCACTGTCTTGCACTGTCTTACCTGATCAGTGTTGGTTCTATCCATGGCATGTCATCAACAACCTAGCAGGTAGCGACATTTTTCGGTAATCAGACTTCCATTTCTCCATAGATGAGCCCACACAATTAATTTAACCAGGCAGTTTTCAACAGATGTACCAGCCTCTGTCTCTTAGGTTTGATTTGCTTTCTGTGCGCTTACAAATAGAGATGTGAACAACAGTCTTTTTTTTTTAATTAAACTATTTTTATTTAGAAAAAACAACATGGACAATAATAACAAACAGGAAACATTCAGACATAAAATCTTTGGTTAAAACAACAGTATTAGCACCGTGGTTAAAATGAGAAATATACATTAATTGTCCTTTAAAAAGTTGTCATACTATATGTTTTTTTCATTGCATCTACATGTTCAGCGGATAAAACAATAAATTATTGACATAACTGTTGTTATGAATTGCTGTGACATTCAAAATCCAAATGTATTTCTTAGACACTGCAAACCTGACAAGG
Source organism: Spondyliosoma cantharus (assembly GCA_900302685.1). Lineage (NCBI taxonomy): Eukaryota > Metazoa > Chordata > Actinopteri > Spariformes > Sparidae > Spondyliosoma > Spondyliosoma cantharus. The sequence continues at coordinate 100,368 of OMLP01008052.1, read as the reverse complement.
ACACATTCAGCACACCCAGGAAGCTGCAGAACTTAATTTGGTTTTCTAACTTTTATAAAATGTATTAAATCACATCAGAGCAACTGGATTACAAATCCAACAAGTTTTTCATTTCAATACAACAATCCATAAATTGTTTCTCAAATGGATTAGGCTTGCAAAACAGTTACAGAGTATAATCGGTTGAATTTTAAATAAAAAAAACATTGAGTAAGAATACATTTTACCAATTGGTTTGACTTCCAATAGCAGGATTAACTGGAACACTGCTCAATCCCCTTTCAGTCTTAAAACTGTGCAACTGCAAATGTTCACAGACAGGGTCTGGGCTTCCTGATATTTGCCAGATTTAACTTGCACCTGTAATATTCTGCGGATAAGTTAGTGTTACAGTGATGCTGCATAGTGCTGACCTTTATGTATACTGTGGTGTTATGTTTAATATCGTTTATGGAGTGGTTTTCATCATTCAGGGCAATGTGGTGTGTGTGTTGACCTTTGTACTTTTGCACAAAAAATGTTTCTTTACAGCACTACATCCATAAACTGACATGCATTAAAACACAAAATTCATATTACATTCTCACTCGTTGACTCTCACTCATGGGAGCAATTGTCAGTCAGCAAAAAAAATCATGCATGTTATAATTTAATTTTGATTTAATGTCTTTGGTGCTCCTATAAGTGAGCACAATAATTGCCATTAATAGGTCACCACCGATACAAGTCGTCCTTCGTTTGTGTAAAGTCTTCACACGTCTGAAGTGAAAGTCATTTAGGCTGACCCCAGACTCCATTTTGGAAACTTAATTCTTATGTTGCTGAGACTTGCACCATATACAAGTTACCTTTTCCCAAATCTCAGTATTTTGCAGGTTACATGACCAGAGGTATGTTTACCTTGTCATCATAATAGAGAGACAAAAACTGTATTTATACAAAGGTACACATGCAAAAAGATTTCCTACCAAGTTGAATAAGTCTTCATGTGCTCACATTTTTTCACTACATGGGGTAGCTGCCAGTTTTTAAGAGGTATGGAATTGACACTCGTGGAACAGTATTATTTAATTTGTTGTTTGTTTAATCTTTTTGCATGCACTTCACATTTTTCCTTCATATGTTTCTACTTAACAACAAATTGCACTATTTTGGGTTTTTGGCACTCTTGTGTTCAAAAGCACATTGGCAGCCATCCTTAAAGTTTTCTTTGAATGTCTTTTTATACATTCTTTTATGTCTTCAAAGCTGTAAAAGAAAACATGTTTGCTGTCCCAATTTCAGGCTGTACCCCAAAAGCTGCTGTATATTCAGACTGTGATACTCCTTATTTTCCTTAAGATATTTTATCTTGTCCTCTCAGCTGTGCTGACAAGATCAAGAGTTGGTTGACTTCACATTGCTAATATTGCTCAGTCTAAGGTGGCTTATGATCATGTTTTATATTATAAAAAAAATATGCTACGACTTTGTTATCACTGAAACCTCTCTATTCCTGGAGTTTGTAGTTTTACATTGGATATAACAAAAACCCGGAAAAGGAGGAGTGCACATACTGCCCAGCATAAAGTCCTGCAGCCTGATCCGAGGGCAGCTGAACATACACAGTGTCTCCAGGTTGGAGAGGTAATACTGCACTCCCTGATGCTTGATCTAGGAAACCCTTTTTGTATTCATCGTATGTATACATCACTGGCTCATTGTTCCTCATCAAAGCCACCCACACATTAGCTCCTTTGCAATGAAAGTGGTAGGCAAAATAATAAATTCCAGGCATGTCACAGGTGAATATTCCTGTCTCGGGGTTGTAGTTTTGGCGACCATTGTACAAGAGCTTGTCAAAGACAACTGGAGTGCCCACAGGTGGAAAGGGAGTTGTTACTACAGCTGTGAATGCTGGCATTTCCAACCCACTGGCACCCATCACTTCTGCCCCATTGCCTCCAAACTTGCCCTTCTTACCATAAGTACCAGCCTTAACACCATCTAGTCCAGGGCCCATCTGAGAGAGCACTCCAGCCATGTCAGGAGACAGACCAGTTTCTCCTGGTGGGCCTGGTGGTCCAGGAGGGCCGGGCTGACCTGGTTTTCCACTGGGTCCTGCTTGGCCGTCTTTCCCTGGTGGTCCAGTGGGACCAATAAGACCTGGAATCCCTTCACCTGCAATGCCTGGTGAACCAGGTTGACCACTATCTCCTTTTGGCCCTGGAAGACCAGGAGGCCCGATTGGTCCTGCTGTACCATCCATTCCAGGGATTCCTTTAGGACCTTGAGGTCCTAACTCACCAGGTAGTCCACCTTGTCCCTTTGGCCCAGGAAGTCCAGGAGAACCAGGGGTACCAGACAGACCTTTGTGCCCACCATCTCCTTTGGCACCAATTGGCCCTGGTGGACCTCTCGGTCCTGGCTCTCCAATCTCTCCAGGCAGACCATCCTTGCCAGGTAAGCCAGAAGGACCTGGATCACCCTTAGCACCAGCAAGTCCTTTAGGTCCTCCTTCTCCACAGTCTCCTTTAAGACCAGGTGCACCTAGACCTCCTGGGGGTCCCATAGGACCTGGAGAACCAGGTGGACCATTTGGTCCAGGGGGACCACGCATACCAGGTAGTCCACCATGGCCTTTATCTCCCTTTGGTCCTGGAGATCCAGGTGGCCCACCCATACCTTTATCACCCTTTGGCCCTAGCATTCCTGGTTTACCAAATCCAGGTAACCCGGGCTTTCCTGGCAAACCTGGTGATCCCGGATGACCTTTCCCACCTGGCATGCCTGGCTGTCCTGGCAGGCCATTTTGGCCTGGTTTCCCTTGACCAGGTACACCTGGAGGACCAGGCTGTCCTCCTTCACCAGGTGGCCCAGTTAGTCCTTCCTCTCCAGGGTGTCCTTTCTCTCCTGGTGGTCCTTGTGGCCCTGGTGCCCCATTTAATCCAGGTTTTCCAAAGCCAGGCAGCCCTCTTGGGCCAGCAGGTCCTGGGAGCCCCGGGAGCCCTTTGTGACCAGGTTGTCCGGGCTGGCCCATCCCCTTGTCTCCTTTGGGTCCAGGTAATCCAGGAAGTCCTGGCAGACCTTTGTGACCTGGCTCCCCTTTGGGCCCTGGTTGGCCTGGTAATCCCTGTACCCCGGGTTTACCTATTCCTGGTAGACCAGGTGGTCCCGGAAGACCCTGAGGCCCTGGCTGCCCAGCTGGCCCTTCTTCCCCCCTTGGGCCCATTTCTCCTTGTGGCCCAGCATCACCATTTCCTCCTGGCTTGCCTGGCAGTCCTGGCAAACCTGGTTTGCCTGTTCCAGGCACTCCTGGTGGACCGGGGGTTCCGGGGCGTCCTGCAGGTCCTGGTTGTCCATTACCTAGTGGTCCAGGAGGTCCTGGAGGTCCCTCTGGCCCAGGTGGCCCAGCTGGTCCTGGCTCTCCTTGGGGAATTCCTTCAGCACCACTAGGGATTGTCTGACCTGTGAAGAATGAGATTAATAAAATAGCTTGTATTTATTAACTTTTCTTCTCACAGCACTTTTTATGGCATTAAAAATAAAGAAAGTCTATGCCCTTGTCATGATTCAACATGTCATATCACATGTGTTCAATATCCAAATGTTCTTGCTAGATTGTTGGTGACTGTGTTGAAAATGTTAACTTTCTCACCTTTGTCTTGGCCACCATTATAGGTGCCCCCTTTGCGACCGGTTTCTTTGCCCTTATGCATGGGCATCTGAGGAAGCTCCTTCCTGTAGTGGGGATACTGCATATAGGGCACCTCTTTTCCAAGGTACTGTTGTTGGGGATAGCTTTCTTTACCCATGCCCATGTGTTGGAGGTGCTGCATCGGCTGGTATGTCTGAGGGTGTTGCTTGTGTCCGTAGAAGGCCCCACTGCTCACACAAGTCAGTACTACAAGCTGTAGCAGTGTCAAGAGGGGGACAGGGAGGGGAGGCATGGCCAAGGCCTGTATAGAAGGAAGAGAAGACAAGATACAAGGGAATAAGTAAAGGATTCAACTGAAAGGTGAAACAGTGTGATCGAACAGCTGCTGAGAGGTAAGAAGAACTTCAGACATGGAACTAGGCAGGATGCATTCTAAACCGGAAAAACAGGCAGCATAGCTTTTACAGTGGTGCAGCCACAAACTCACACTTTTTACAAGGGAAGAAACATCCTAATGTATTGTGTTTAATGCCTGTGTTTAACTCCTAAAGATGTGTGTTTTTACTGCTTCCATGGGGGCTCAGCTCACATTGGATCCCATGTAACTTGAACCCTGTCTGTAACCGAACCATGCAGATGTGTGCTGTATATTTCTACTGAGAAACATATGAACAATCACATGGACTTCAATTAACATATTAACAACACATTTGACTGCTAGAGATGATATGCATTCTTCATGTTGATAAAAAAAAAAAACACATTCAGAATAAGATTTTGGAATGTTCTTCTTGGGAATAATCAGCTAGTGATGTCTCTTTGTTCTTTGTGATCTTTAGATCTGACACAGAAAAATGAAGTCACTGTATGAAGGAAGATAAATGTGGTGTTCTGCAACAAATCTAGACCAATTTTCTGAATATCTTTTTAAGTAACAGTAAAATACAGATTAATTGACTTTTGGTGATGTATAATAGATATTGATTGCACTTCTTATGTCTAATATTTACTGGTAATGTCATTTCATATTTTGGGGATTTATAAACTACTAAACTAAACTACTGCTCAATGGCTGGAAAATGCTACATTTGAACATATATATAATGTATATATTTGACATCTTAACAACAACATAAAAATCTCCGAAAGGTGTATCCTATATAAACCTGACTTAAAAATACACAAATGTACACATTGTGACACATAATAATGTGTCAGTCTCTCAGGCTAGGCTGGGATAATTTGCATTTACTATGCTTATCCACAAGAGGGAGCCACGTAAAATGTCATACTACAGAAGACTTTTGAATCCCCTCATGTCCCTATGTTTGGTTAAAACTTTACTTACAAACAAATACACCATTCCTTTAAATCTTAGCAAAAAACATGATGCCTTTCTGATAACTGGCTCAAGATGTTTCATTAAGTGTACAATGATGAATCAGTACTACTGTCTGAGTTACCAAAAAATTGCACATGCACAGAGGTGAAGAGTGCAGTCCTGTGGCTATAACATACATACATACGCACGTTAGTACAGAGCATAGTCCTATTTTTCTTAAGGACACTATGCTGATGACTTGAGCTCTAAATTAACAAGATATGCAGTGACAAGGACATTTGTATGAACATGCATTGCCTGACACTCAAGCCTAAAAAAAACTTTTTACAATCGTGTGAAGAATATCTGCCACCTTCCAGTGGACACTGATGTCCACTCCTGATGATAAAAAATACAAATTCTGGTTAATGACCTTGTCCTCACTGGTTAACACTACTGAGGAAGTATCCTTCTTATTTGATTTGCCTGCCAATATCTTTTCTCTCCTTCCTGGTCTAATAAGTACAGTTCTTGAATGAACAGAGTTGAGGTTCAGATGTGCAGTTCACACTACCTATTTTCATTTTACCTCTGTCAGCTGTCTGCTTTAAATGGTCAGTAACGGGGCAAGGCAAAGTGATTTTTTTGTGTTGCTCCAAAGCCAATGAATACTCAGTATACGCTGCTCCTCTGAGTGTCTACTCATTTTATTCAGTGTGCCGTTTCCATCTCAGACTCAGCATACTCATCCCCTGCCACACTCCCCGCCCAGGCTCAACCTCAATCCCAGTCTCAGTTTTATTACAACTCATCTGTAATTTTTCTAAATCACATCCTAAACCACATCCTTAGTGTCCACTCCATCACTGGCTCTTTGGATCTTTTCCGTCCTTTGGCCTTTTCTCAGTCGGCTGGTGATTTTGACATGGCCGTGCAACTGTCTCCCCCGATGACTGCCGGCCTTTGAAAGAAGCCCTCCTTGTTTCTATGGCGACAGAAACCAGACATGCCAAAGAGTCCAGAGGAATGCCATCAAGTCTTCCCAACAAAAACTGTAACCTATTTTTGGCCTACTGAGTGGAAGCTGTGGTCCGTTCCCCCTATCCTTATCAACAATATAATTCTGTGGGGTTACCGGCAAATATATAAACTTGATCTCTGAGTGTATGGTGTGACACAGACTAACCTGGACCTCAAGTCTTTTCTATTGTCTGTGTGAGGCTGTGCTAATGTTCCCAGGCTGCTCAAATCTACGTTATTTGGAACAACACTGATTAATGAAGTCAGACAGGTGATAGATATATACTGAATCTAATGAGAGAAATAGATTAAAAATGTTTGGCCAGAGAAGACCTGAGGACATAAATAAGCAAATGGATTGTTACATTAATTATATGCTATAGGATACAAATGAAAGATCTCATAGAAGTGGAGGCTGGATGCGGGGTTAGAAAAAAATCTTGAGACATTTGTCAGGTCAAAATGTTCAGACACACATTTCTTAAGAGCCCCATCAGAAGCGAGAGGAGCCTCTTTCAAGGATTTGTGACAAAGGTGCAAACTTTCACCTGCTGTCTAATGGCAGACCAGACTCAGTTGCTCTTCTTCATTTTCCACGACATACAGCAGCAACAGAGATGCTTTTATAGCACAACGATCCAAACATACAACTGAATCATCCCATCAATCAATGAGAGGATGGCAATAATATGTTTCAGAAAAGTTTTATTTGATCTACAAATTGATCAAAATCAGGGTTAGGGTTATATGAAAATGTGTGCGATTACACATTTGACCTAGAGCTGTAACATTTTTTCCCTTCCTGACATTAATTTGATATCTGAACCTATCGGTCCAATTCCAGTGAATTTCAAAAAAGGTCACTTCCTGTTTCTGGACATTGGCTACTTGTGCAGTAAAAACATATATTGTACATTGTACACAGGTATATGGGACGCTAGGAAGTAGAAGCATCCCATTTTTAATAAATAAATTACGTGTACTTGCCGATACAGATTCAAGTATTGCAGTATTGGAGACATTTCCGATACTGATATCTTGACCAGTTCAGGCTTGATCTAACATAATGTATCAGCGATCCATGGAGCTGACCTCGTTTTCTGGTGTATATGTTCTGTACTACTGACTGGAGCTAGAGCTACTTCATGAACATAACGTTACAGAGAGGAGAGGGAAAAAGAAGTAGAAGTAGTAGTACCGGAGTGTCCTGATGTGACTCAGGCACAAATGTTCTCGTAATGTTTTAAAGATTTATTCGCATTGAGTTTAGTCTTGTTCACTCACTTGCCCATCCCGGAAGAGGCGACAGTTGAAGCACCATTACCGTGATTAAACTTGTTGATTTCTCTAGTAGTCTAGCATAACTCAAAATATATAAGTTGACATTTCAGTGCAGAATTGTAGCATATTGTATCTTTAAGTCTTTTTAGCTTGAATTTTCTGTTCCTGGGGAATGACATTAGTCAATGTAATGTCATGATAGCTGGTATACATATGCTTTTTAGTTAACTAGAGTGAAGACACGGTCAGGATCCGTGATATCAGTAATCTATTTCATACTTATTTCCCTTATTATGACCATGTATTTACAGTACACACACATAAAGGTTCGAGAAAATCAAAAATAAATTGTGACAGTTTTACTAGCTTTTAGGAACGTCCCAGCTCACTGTCGGTATGTGGGTGTGTGTGTTTGTGAGGGAAGGTGTTTTTAAAGGGGTGGAAATATTCTGACAAAACTTTGCGAGCGCAGATCAGAGTACAACGAGGGTCTGTTCAGCGTCACATAGCAACACCATAACGTTGTAACAGTGACCGCAGAGCGATGGAAACACCTCCTGTCTTTACCTGGTGTGCTACTCTCCAACACATTATTCTACACAAGTGTTGCCTCCAGAGGACCACTTTCAGACACTGACATAAACATTGAGCAGCAGTTTCCACACTTTGACTTGTTACGAGAGAAAACAGACAGAGAGAGGGGTGCACTTATAACAAAGTGACTATAGAGAAGTCTATTATACCCATTGACTGTATTTCATGCTGGTGTCATCCCTCCATCTTTATCCACACAGATGTCAGAAACGAAGTGACGTATAAATGTGCCACAGCTGTGAGAAACCAGGATGGCGTGAGCAACATGTTCTGAGCCCTTTCTCACATTTGTAAGATTCACAGTTGAATTTTTTCACATGCTGGTGTAAAACAATCTGGCTCCCTCAGTGATGACTGTCTGACACAGGAACAGCAACCATGTTCTACATTTTCATGCCAGGCAGACGTCACCCATGTGTGATTCAGTTCACACGCTTTCTACACTGGTTTGTTTATGAGGCAGGAGAAGACACACGTGCACATAATGATGAACATCAAGTCAGCAAGTACGGATGTTGAAATGGTTTCTTATGAGTGATGTGGCATTCATGAGTGATCAGGGAACTTTTCTTTCTTTCTTCTTTGTTTTCTGTATCAGGACTCTACAGCCAAGCTAGCAGCTTTGTGAGGCTGTATTGACTGTTCCGACCTGATCACTGCCCTCTCAAGTCTGAAGGACAACTTGGTACACGAGTTGCTGAGTTGCTGTCATGTGACGCTGAAACATGGCAGATGAAAGTAAACAGCAAGAAACTTTTTAAAAAGTAATTTATTGTTTTCTTTGCCCTTCCTTGTCACTCAAATACCGGAAACAACTTTCAAGGTGTTGTTTAAAAACAGTTTTGTTGCTAGAACCACATTTTGGACAAATTGACATTTTGACCTAATGATGACACCAGAGGAACAGTCAAGAGATCACTAGAGTGAAAACAGTTCATCCTGAGGGGAATTTGAATGCCTGAACCAAATTATGGCAATCCATCATAGAGTGGTTGAGATATTTCCCTCAAAACCCAACATGTGAACCTCATGGCGGTGCTCATCAGGATCCATTCTTAAGGGAGCTTGAATGTCTGCACAGGCAGAAGTGACGATCAATCCAAAACTTATTGAGATAATTCAGTCAAGACAAAATAGGTGAACCAACAGACTGACAGTACCATCCCAGGGTTTCAGATGTGTATCGTCACTTGTGGTTGTACAAGAGCATTTGTGAAATTTTTTGGGCAGAAGGCTCTATTACAGAAGTAATTATAGAGTAAATAAATATATGTATATAACATGTACAGTAACATGCAGCTATTATGAATAAAGCCCATCTACAACTGTTACAAATTGCATTAAATATGTTTAGCATATTCAGTAACCATTGTGTTCTAATGGTTCTGTCACTGTGAAAATAGTGAAATAGTGAAATTGCGAAAAATGCTAAACTTATTAGTTTAATTTTTTTTTTTTACACTTGCCACATCTTGTCACCTTGAGTGAGTTCTCTCACTTGAATTTAATCCAACATGTTAACCATTAGTCAGCAGCCCAGGGGGGTGAGGAGGTACAGATATCTGCGGTTCGGACCCTAATTTTTCAACATCTGCTGCCCAAATCCTGTGTGGCTGGTCATACACCACTGAGCTCTCAGCATGTCCTGCCAGGTCCAGACAGCCTCAAAAATAAGCAAACTTTAAAGTAGTCTACATTGTATGAAAATTGTGTGTGTGTGTGTGTGTGTATGTAGTCTGTGCTCGTGTATGCGCGCGCTTCTGTTTCCCCAACTACTTCCAGATGTCCATCTTTTTGACATTTTACACAAACGAAACACATTAAATTGACCATCAGGTGTGCGACTTGAGAGGACTCATGGGCATTGTGTCCGTGTTTTTCTGCTGAGTCAACCTTCACCCAGCGGAAGTTGAGGTGTTGGCTACTGCGGCTTATACAAGCTGCAAACTGCAGAATCTTATTAAAACCGCAACAGCTGTGCAACACCAAGAACAAAGTTGTCAAGACAGAATAAAGGAATCAAAACTACAGATGTGGAAATGAGCCTCAGTTTCATTAGCACTTCTGATTAACTGTTCATTTTCAAACTTCAAACCCTCAAAATGTAAAATCTTTTACAAACTGTTGCTGTAGTGTTCATCAAAGCTATTGTAGCAACTTAAAGGGACAGTTCACCCTAAAATAAACCTGGAGATTTATTTTTCCAGATTGTTTTGCTGTGTGTTGCCCAGTTTTTCGCGACATGTCCGCCCTCTCTCAAATATAATGGAACTAGATTGCACTCGATTTGTGGTGACAAAAAGTACATTTGAAAAACTCAACAGCAATGTCTCTTTACAGAAATAATGACCTGCTTACTCAAGATGATCCAAAGACCTCGGCATGAGCAGTTCTATGTAGGAACTGTTTCCTTTACCTATCGCCATGCAGAAGATTAGCTTAACAAGCTAACTAAGATAGCTAATGTTGTTACGCATTTACATCCCGCGCTGTCACAAGCATGAGCCCCTCATCCACGAGAAGATGTGCATGAAAAGAAAATAGTTGCTACTTGAGACTCTTGACAAGGTCTATGGATTATCTTGAGTAACCTGGTTATGGTTTCTGGAAAAAGACATTAGGTTTTTCAAATGTATTTTTCTGTGTGTGTGTGTGTGTGTGTGTGTGTGTGTGTGTGTGTGTGTGTGTGCCCCATCTAATGCCATTATAATTGAGAGAAGGCAGACATATATGTTTGGAGATTTCTCTGATATTTCCAAAACTCATAGCGAGACAATCCAGATGGATAAATAGCACTAAATGTATTTTAGGACAAACTGTGCCTTTAAATGCTTTAAGATTACTAATTAACATTTATCAAATGATGCTTTGTGTGACACATACTATTATAAAAATAAAACTCCAAACACAACACAGCTCAGTTACTGTTATTTTGGGGATAAAAGGGAAGACAGTGTGGAATCATATTTTCACTGTGTGGAGGCCAAAACAATTCAAGACAAAACTACACAAAAAGACACCACAAAAGGCATAGCATGCTTTGAAGCCAAACTAATGTAGTTATTGTAAAGGTTCTGCATGTCTTTGTAAGTTGGTGTAAGTTGCATTATGCCCATAAAAACACCCAACAATCATGCACGATAAGAGAAGAGAGACAGATAATATTTGAGATTGGCGGCTGGCTGATTCCTCACTCATGGAAACGCACCTGCCTCTGGTGTCGTGGGCTTGCATTGCTTATGCATTGTACACACACACGTGCACAAAACTATGCACTCGCGCACACACAGTGACATTAGACGGGATGGAAATATTGGCTCTGTGTCTGCTAACCCCGTGTCTCCAGACACATCTGTCTATTCTCTGTCTTCTGTCAGATACAGACAGCGCTCCTCTCACCGTCTCTCTTTCTTCCTGTGTCTCTGTGTGAACAGAGCCGGGCCTGTTCTGGGCCATCTTCACCCTCTGCCTCGTTTCTGTCTATTTGCCCTCGCTGGCCCCTCTCTCCCTTTGGAGACGTCCCGCTGCAGTGACCTGAAGCCACTTACTGACCCTGCAGGCTCCTGTGGGTGTCAGAGGGCGAGACTGCGTGTCTTTTTAAACCACCTTGCTAACAGAGTAGAAGAAAGCACTACAGAAAAAGGCCAGTGGTGGTGAGATGCGAGAGGTCAAATTGTATCAATCACATTCTGGGCAAGGATTTGATTAATCGTACGCACCAGAACTCTTCGCTCATTCTTTTGAGTTTATCCATCTGCATCTCACAAGGCGGCCTGACCGAAAAGCTAGTGTTTAAATCCCACTGAGCATGTTTGGCAAACCGCTCTGCCTTCCCTCCCTGCACCGCAAACCATTTACAAATTTAACCTTAAGCCAGCAGCACTCTTGCACTCAATCTTGGTAAGTGCCCTGACGCTGTGGTTTCTCAGCGAAAGGGAAAAACATTTGCAGCTCCTCGGCTCCCTAAACGCAGCTTTTATCGCAAAGCACACCTCGTAAAATTAACACCTCTTCAAGTGGCGCTGCAAACCTCCCCGTTCAAACAAACCTCGTACACAACCCAGAGGAATACAGCTACTACACACACACACACACACACACACACACACACACACACACACACACACACACACACAATGCCACAGCTGTGCCGCTAAATGACCGAAGTGTTTACTTCTTTCCCTCTGCCATTATTCTTGGCTGTCTCTGGGTCTGTTTGTCCTGTGCATTCCTGAAATTTGCTGAATAATGTATACAGGAGGATACAATGTTGTGTGTGCGCAGCATACATGCACACAAACACACACTGCGTTTGAAAGGTTGCGTCTTGTGCAGAAGACCAGCTATATTTAGGGGTCATCTGTAGATTTTTTTCACACACTAAGGTCACTGCAGGGGCCAATCACTGATTTCATACTACGATGCAATGCAAAGATCGATAAAGGAGAGATCAAGAGAGAGATTGGGAAAGAAAGAAAGAAAGAAAGAAAGAAAGAAAGAAAGAAAGAAAGAGAAAAGGGTGAATTTATAGAGGAACAGCATTTCATTTTATTTTTCTGAGAACTTTGTTGAAGCCACAGCTTATCCATGTGAATGAAATGGATCAAAATAGTTTTCCTTACTTTGGTTTCATGCAGCTAAACAACTGCGGTCTTTGTCAAAGCATTTGTGTGATGTGTTTCCTAATCAGTAAAAACACCAGTTCAGCCGAGGCCTAAGTTAAAAAAACGTAGATTTGCCATTGCTCGGCCTGAATTTACAAGCCGAAATCTATTTCTCAGGTTGAACGCTCCCTTTGAGTTCTCAATACAACTGAGTCATGAAGATTTCATTCTTTAACAGGTGAATTATTTAACAGTCGCTGTGACTGACAAGGCACCGAACGGACGATTTGCGTCAGAGAAAGAGCGCTAAAAAGCACATCGGGCCAGAGGAGACTGAGGGAAAAGACTGTGTTTGCGCTGCAGTCTCTTCTCACCAAACTGCTGCTCTTTCCCCCGTCACATACATCTGACAGTTTGGCTTCGGCTTTCTGCATACACACACATGCACACAAGACATTTGAATGCGTATTTGCCTTCAGCGCAGGCGCCCTCTCACAGATGGATGTACAGCACATACTTGAGCTCCATGGAGCAGACCAACTAGGGATGCTGCTTGCGTGGGAAACGCCACTGAAGTTTAGAAGACGTCTTGCCTATTACTTGCCTATCGTCTTGGCGATGATGCGCAGGAATGATGCTATCGGTCACATTCATAAGGGCCTTTCAGATTCCCCAGCATTTTAATTTCTGTCACTCAAAAAATGTATTGCGATAATCTCTGTCAAAAGCCTTTACGGCTGAAGATGGAATCAAATGAACCATCTCATTTAAAACGAGTGTAAGAAAAAGTTATATTGAAAGTTGCGATGAGTCTCCTTGGGATCAACTGTTCATCCTGCCACATATTTTCCCCACACAGTCTGGCAACATTACAATTACAATGAAAGCAAACTCTAGGTTCACTCATCAGAAGATGCGCTGGTTGCAAAGTATGTAGTATAACATAAGTGAACACTGAACTCACAGAATGCACAATTAATTAAAAGCAGTAAAACAAAAGTGTCGTGCAGGTATACAAGAAAATACTTCACCCGAAAAAACTGCTAAAAGAAGTTAAAGTCAAATGCACGCTGTACATAGCGAGGTCAGGACGGTGCTTACCTTTGTGAGTGGCCGCTTATGGGGAAATAATCACTGCAGTTAGACTAACAGACAGAATAGCAGGCGGACAGACAACCACACAGCAGGGACCCTGGAATATGTGCTCATAACAGACACACACCTTGTGGACATAGCTTATATCAGCTGGAGGGTGGAGCCACTCGGGTGGGTGGGAAAGAGAGAGAGAGAGAGAGAGAGAGAGAGAGAGGGATGGATGGAGATGTAGATGGAGGAAAGGAGACTTGACTCGAGAGTAAATATAGCCTCCCCAAAAAAAGTGATGCCATGATTTATAGTGGCAAAACATGCTCATGTCCCCCTGCTGAGCGCCCACAGCGGATGACAATGATAAACAGGAATGTTTCCCTCATTAATGTTGTGATCTGTGGGCCACTGTGTGCAGTAAAAAGCAAAGTAGTTCATTATTCTTGTGCAGGAGCCCAGACGAGCTGGAGCTGGTTGTTAAAGATCACCTGTCCTGGCACACACCTGGGAAAAAAACTGTCAAGGATGCTTACAGACTGTGTAACAATATTCACTGCATTTGAAACATAGCCGATGTTTCAGTGCCTGCGATAACTGCGTGATTAGGGCTATGTATGTACGTATATTCAAAAAGAATTCTGGCGTTATTTTTCAGCTAAAATGCCTTCTGAAGCACATTCCAGTGAATTATATTGCGGTATAAGAGCTCCAATGTTGGTCCGGTTTAAAATCTCGGAGCATACAGCCCACAAGTGGCATCCATCCAATCGAGTGCAGCCAATCAGTGTTTGCGTGGTTGTTGGAGGGTGTACCTACCCTGTCGCTCTTGCTGACCAGCTGGGAGACCAGTGGTTGCTTCGCTAAGTTTAACAAGCTTATGTAGCTTTTTTTAGTCTAATAAATACAAGAATAAACAACTCTGTTAGTTGCCGCAGTCACGTAAACACAAGCAAAATAGCTGTGACAAAAGTACCTTGGTCCGAAAGGGCTACCTGGCCTGGCAGTTACTACTCACTGCTGTGTGCTACGTGCTAATGTTAGCTGCACAAGAAGTCTATTGCTGAATATCATTCTTGACCCAGGGATGCGTTAACTTTGAGCAAAGTGCATCGTTGTCATCGCTACCGTATCTAACTACCTCATGTCTCACTCACATACACTTGACACTATCACTTGACACTGTCATTATAAAGGTAAACAAAGGCTGTTAAGCTAGCATACATTCTCTCTGTCATTCTTGTGCCATTAGCTCTCTAAATGGCTTTAGGAATATATCTCTGGTGCCTCCAGGTTGGCAGGTAAGTTGGAAAGTTGGTCCAATGACGAATGATTGGATGCTCTTATTGAAGGGTGCGACAGCCACATACACCAGATTTGTTACATTTGTTTGTGAGTGCGTGACAGTATAATGTTTTCAAAATTGATGCGACTTTTGCAACTATTACAGTATTACAGTACAGTGATTATAAATGAGTGCATTAATAGTGTAACTATTGATAGATGAGTGTATTTATTTTTTTGTTATATTAAAGTAAGTACAATTTGAATGTGGACTGTCACTAGAAGTAGCTTTCTTATTTCCACAGTGATTTATTACATTATTTATGATTAAATGTGGTGAAAAGCTGTGTGATGAGCACTTATAGAGGAAGCATTCAGCCACAGCCAAGGGCCAAAAGTACACTTTTTCTCAGAGGTTCTTTGTCGGTCTGCGATGACAGACACTTTCCAGGGCAGTTTCGACACCTGTCTACAACAACTTAGTAACTCTGACGAGTCTAACCTCAACTAATATACACTATATACATCAGACATGACCTCTTTGCACTGTACGTCAGTCATGAGTGTGTGTTTCTTTCCTTTTATTTCCTTTGCGTCAATCGCTTTGCTCCTTGTTCTCGTAATTTTAGATACAGAACAGAGGCAAGCAGTGTGTCCTGGTTGGAGGTGGCTTTATATGTGTGTGTGAGTGTGTGTGTGTATATGTATGTGTGTGTGTGTGTGTGTGTGTGTGTGTGAGTGAGGGATAGTGGATGCGTGCAGCTCCAAAGTGACACAGTGGTGTAAAAGGGTGGATGTCCTGTTGCATCTCCAACAGCCAAGTGTCAGCTTAGTCAGCTAACTGCTCTCAGTGTGACTTGGTAGATGAGGACTGTCAGTCTTATATGACCATGTTCACAAAATGTGTTTTCTATGTTGCGTGTATGTAGCACAGTGTGGCATTGGTCCTTTTGCTCTGTTGCCTCACATCTGTGTGAAAAAGCACTAATGACATCCTCTTTCATAATGAGGTGGCCAGTTTAAAGCCATCTTTCAATTAGCTTCATTGTTACGTTTGTATATGCAACCCACAACCTTAAGATTAAATACTAGGATGCAGTTTTCATTTCTAGCACAGCTTGTAATGGTTACCCACCCACCCACACAAACACAAATGCAGCGCGCACACACACACTCACACACACTTTGAGTTGCGGTGTGAAAGGTACACGATAGCCAGGGGGTAATGAGTTGTGTGTGTGTTTGCCCATGTGCTTCAATTCTCTTCCTGCTCCATTAATGAAGCCTCAATGGGCCTCACGACTGCCTCTCACCACCCAGCCTGCACCTGTTGGACGGTATGCTGCTGCGTGTGAAGGTAGACCCTGTGCACTGATTCAGTCCTGTATTTACCATACTGCAAAACCTGTCAGCATTCAGCTTGTTCTTGCCACATGCGGTCCCCAATGCATAGTTACTTAAAAATATAACTTACACTTAAAGGGATACATGTATTTTAGGTGGGACTTATTTTAGGTGGCTAGAATACGTCCTGCTGCTGGTAACGGTTTCAGCAGTACGAAGCTCTGCTGCCCGCCGGCACTGTGCACTGCTTCTCCACTGTGGCAGCCAGATGATGGTCACCAACCACAGGTAACACACTGACTAGGGATACATACCTAATACAACTCCACATCAAAAGACCTTAACTATCAGTTTAAAGATCGGGTTTACAAAAAGGCAGCCAGAATTTGAAGTAGCTCCAAAAATATAGGTGACAGCAGAGTAGATATCAAATACTGCTCTTTGCTAGCCCCCCGTTAGCTAACTAGTTCTTAGCTGTGGAGCCAGTGGCCGTAGAGTTAAGACTTTGGGCAAGGGGGGTCATCTCGACTGGGTTGACTATGACTCCAGGGACGACAAGACAAAACCGGCGGCAGGCGGGGTTGAGGATTTATTTTTCGACGAGTGAGTTTTGTTTCGCATTTGTCGAGCTTGAACGAAATTTGTTTGACGATGAGTTAACAAAGTGATTAAGAACAGGGAACTAAACTAACAGCTTTAAAATATACAGCTAGCACAAAGATGTGTAGGTGTATAGTTGTAAAGTTGCAGTGGCCACTGCCTGGGGATAAGAAACATTAGTAAGCCCTCATAAGAAACAGGCAAACACACCATGCTCTTTCTTGCTATGTGAGAATGAAATGAGGACATGGTTCCATACTGAGGGCCCACAGTGAGCATGAATAGGCCAGAATCCACACGCAAACACACATAAACGAACAGCCATACATTTTGTGTGTGCTTACCCAAACACAGAAAAGCATGCAGTGCATACTATAGAGTGTCTTTGTTTTCCCACCAGCTGGCACGCCTCCTCCGTGCCCTGAGAAAAGTTTATGATGCATATTATGCATGAAACTGTCCAGAGCTCTTGATGAGAGTCGCGCTTGGTATTTTTATTTATTTATTTTTTTGCCTCAGCGTTCCCGTGGAGCACCACATATGGGCTAAAAAAAAAGAAAGAAAAAAGAAAAACTCAATTGCTTGTACTGCTAATGCTGCTTATCAATAGTCAAAACAAGTAGATGTCAGATAGAAAGGCATTTAGCTAGAAGAAGCATTGTGCGTGTCAGTGTGTGGAAATGAGATGTATTAGTAAGTTAGAGAGCAATCTGCCTCCAGTCCGCCATTCATCACTGTCTATCCCAGTCTTTTAAGTTTCACAGACCATTTTCTGTGACCCCCGCTCTTCAAACTATGTGTGCTTCTCCCTCCTTTGTTGTGAGAGCGTGCGTGTGGTGTCCAAAGGCGTACAAGGTCCCGGCAACTTATTCTCTCTGCTTCAACACTTAGCACGGCAACTGTAGATGCATTTTTTAATATTTGCACAGCTGTGAGTTTACATTTTACAGTCACAAAGCAGAGACAATCAGCCCATCACCGCAGTAACTCACTGTAAAGAATCTGTTTTTAAGAGTTGCCGTCCTGCCACATATTCGGATGAGTTTATGGCATGCGAGTTTGCACGACTTCCACATTCCTTACTCCTTCTCCTCACCATGAGGCAATCTCGGAATTTGCAGGGCAAACAGGAGCAAACATCTGAAAGTGTCCGTGTCACTTCAACTGTGGGGACAAGAGAGCTGTGGAATTTAGACCTGCTAGAAAGCAGAAACCAGTCATCTATTAAACTATCAGTGTCAATGACATGAGAATGACAAGCTTTATACTGCCTACACTCTCAGTACTTCTTTATTTATTCAAAAAGAGCACCCCCATACTGCATAATTATCTAAATATAGTCTGAAAATATTTATGTCCCTCTTGAAAATATGTGATCTCACACTGAGTTAACATTTACCTCCTTGTGATGTCACCAATCGGCATCCAGCTGCCGGGGGATTCTTTCAGCAGACTACAAGTAAATCAGGGTTAAACCTACAGCGCTGTTCAACAAGTGTGTGATCAGCTTCTTTCTTTTTGGACTTTTACTATTTTGAACTTTTGCCCCAGTGCCCAGAACAGTGAACCTTGACCATCCCTCTCTGACCCCACATCTCACACTGAACTCACACCACACGTGAACAATGGAGGGCAGTAAACCAAGAAACTCCCAAAACTATGTCAAGATTTTTTAAAGAATACTTCACCAATCATGTGTGCAAAGATACAACCATATATATGCACACACAGTGCATATGCATCAAGCCATTTTTCAGCCATATAACTGCCCCCTTTCAAGATGGCAATGCTAAACTAACCTTTTTTCATATGAATGGGTTGAAACAATCTTAGTGCGCTGTATGATATTTACCTCCACCAAGGACGCTATGTTTTTCGCCCATGTCAGTTAATTGGTTGGTTTGTTGGAAGAATTACACAAAAACTACTGAATGGAGCTTTTTAACATTAATTTCTCAGGGAATAGTGCAAGGATTAAAATATGGTTAAGCCATTACGGGTGGTTTAAAATTCAGAGTGATAGAGGGCTATCGAGTTTGATACTGGATTAGGCTTGAATAAAGTAAGGGCAGAGGTATGTGCTCTACTGAGTGCCATTCTGGTTGGACTTGTTTTAAAATAACCTGACTTAGGGCTCCAAATAAGCAAGTGAAATGAAAAGCACTATCCTTCGGGGTTTCACCAATAAACAGCGAAAGATAGAGATTCAGTTTTTTAGAAAGTTCAAATCTGTCCTCAGTACACCATCTCCCCAAACAAACCAATAAAGAACCCTGATAAAGAAAATAAACCCAACCTCTGATGCTTTTGGAGTCACCTCTACTACCAGTTAGTTAGTCAGTTCGTCTTTGTGCACATAGGATAAAAGTCCGGGGAAGTAGGAAGAAATGAAGAGAAAATAAAGCTGGGAGAACTGTCGATCCTGCTGTTGATTGAAAACTAACATTTGAAAAAAAAAAATTGAATCGAAATCATGACACCGTTACTCTTTATACTACTTCCCCTGACGTCCTCCTGTGCTGCCCTTATAATAACTACACCCACTAGAGGTCGCTCACTAACAACACACATAAATATGGTAATAAGCTGCTGACACAGTAGACCTATATGGTTGTTTTCCCGATGAGGATGGCATATATTAGCATTACAGATGTAATATCTCCTGTAAAGTAATGGTTGTGTTCGGTCTACTTTTTGATACTTTAGAATATCCGCAAAACTGCATGCGTGCCGTAAAATGTAGAGTATGATCACTTTTTAACTACTTAGCCACATGGTTCACAAACAGTCCCACCGCCTTCGTCATAGGTTATGATGACCATACTGTCGCAGCCTTCAGCCCACACCTGCTACACTCAGGGTGGGTACCTCTCATTTCTTGCCCCCTACCATGGGTCTAGCAATAAATCACTGGGTTTAAGAGTCCCCTGGGTCACTTCAAAAATGCCCATTTCAACACCAACAGAGCCAAAGGTTTGTTATTCAGTTTTTTAAGAAAACAACTTTGTTGCACACACAGTGGGGCTCCCAGGACTTGTACCACTGCCTCTCTCTCCCACAGACCTCCACCCTATGAAACAAATGCACTCTGTGGGGTTTAAGATGTGTGGCGTTCCGATGAGGTCAAAATCCCACAACCTTTACTTCATCTCAAAATTATGGGCCATCTGTCTTATGTACAGTATTTGTATCTATTGGGTTAGGACAACACAAACTACTTGTTCACATATTTTTGGCTAATTCTCTCCCAACATGGAGCTAAATGTCTAATGTATCCCTCTCTGGAGGGTCCCATGGTTCAAGCCCATCCACCATGACCAGTCATCATGACCCCGAACACCAAGGTCTCCACTCAGTCTGCCCAGGGAATTTTAGCATATGGTACAAGCAACACAAACCCTCCGGCTACAATCATGTATTCATCCTACTGGACATGTGTCTGTGCCTCCAAGTGATTAGTGGGCTTATTTAGCTTTGTAAGTTTGCTGTGAATGCACAGGCTGTCCACACACTCCCCTGCTCACAGCTGGCCCGTCCTGAGTTGCTAAGTCTTCACACAGCAGTGTTGCAGCAAAGCCCCCGTACAGGCACATAGGGGTACACATACACAAACACATGCACAGTCTCTCCTCCATAGTTTCTTCATTCCCCATGTTAAAAAACACACATACACAGCACCCGGCCCACAATCCTTTGCCTCAGTCAACAGGCTGTAACATTCCAGTCGCTCACCCCGGGCTGTCAGATGATGACATCACTCTACTGAAGGAGAGAGGTACGCCGTTTACAAGGTCCGAGGAGGCTTGATGGGTCGGGCCCGATTCAGAAGGCTCACTCTCTCACGGGAGCGTATGAAAACAGCAGTTTATCCAAATGAAATATTTTACAGGACATTAAAAAACAAACAGATGAATGAATCAAATTTGTCAGATGTTTCTTAAAGGAATGTCTCCGTCTGAGAGGAATATGAGCACGTGTGATGTCTGCGATCCGTAGGAGTGCCTATTGAATAAAAATAGTTCATATTTGGGAAATATTTGTATTCTTTTCTAAGACTGAGATGGTAAGATTCATACAAATCTCATGTCTGTGAGTTACAGACCAGGAGTCCTGATGTGGTTAGCCTAGTTTAGCAATCTGGAGGCAGATAGAAGCAGCTAGCATGCTTCTGTCCAAAGTGATAAAGGTAACCCTACCATCATCTCTAGAGGCGAATGAATAGGACACTATATCTTTATTTTGTTTTCATAAAGGAATAGTTCGCCCAAAAATTAGAAGTCAGTCATTTTATACTCACCCCATGCGGAAAAGTTGGGTAAAGTTTTGTAGTCCACAAAACATTTCTGGAGCAAAACTGCATAGAGTGAATTTTGAAATGTTAAAAAAGCATAAAATTGCTCCATATAGCTTGTCTGGTGTAATCCAATCCATCCATGGTACATTGACTTGAAAAGACGTTATTTACACCCTCAACGGGTAGCACGCTAACACATTTATCTTAGCAGCTACAATGACGACATGGGCTCGTCATGAAAAGGTTGTAATGACATCTTTTCAAAATAGTTTGGGATCTCAAGGCTTCTGGAGACCTGAATTATGCCAGACAAACTAAATGGAGCCAATTTATGTTTTTGTTTGAGTTTTTTTCTTTCTTTTCGTTTAAGTTTTAAAGCAAGTCCCTGCTCCCTTCAAGTTTTTTATGAGATTGCTACAGCGCTGTTTTGCTGTGAAGCTCCAGAGATGTTTTGTGGACTATGAAACTTTCAGGCCGCAAGGGGTGAGTAGGTAATTAAAATGTTCCTTAACCTTTCCTTAAACACAGACCGATTGTGAGCAGCATCACAAAGTTATGTTGTGGCACCATGAAATGGCCCAAGAGCCAAATCTCTATAAAACTCACCTAAAAGGAAAAGATTTTAAATTTTACTTTGCCTGTTGCAATGAGTGTCAGTGTGATACGGGCCTTTGATTTGCAGGTACACTGGACATACAGTAGTTTTCACTTTGGACAGAGCTGATACCTGACTCCAGTCTTCATGGTGAGCCAGGCTAAATATGGTCAGACCCCAAACGTATGCAGCATTTACGTCATATGGGAAATTTTGTATCAGCATCAGTTTCTGACCTACTTCTCATAATCTTATCATCAGGATCATCGTATAGTTAGGGCCATTTTATATTTGAGCCATTACAGTAATCATGATTGGGCGACCCAGGTTTTTCTTTTAACTATGCAGAGATGCCTCAAGTGTACAAACATGGATAAGCTAAAGACCATGTCCACGGTCATTAAATGCTGATTTAATAAATAACATTTATTAAGAACGCATTCTTTAACCCTCACATGACCAGCCCTGCAATGATACAGCGAGTTGTCTGATGATGTCACGTGGGTACTTGGAAATCGTTCCTGCAACATTAAAATGCAGACGTGCATTTGATTTTGACGAATAAACAAATAAATGTCCCCAAATGTTGAACTGTTCCTTTTAATGTGCTCCTGTTGTTGTAACCTCTGTGAAAAGGTTTTGTTATTGGAGAAAAACTTTATGGGAATGTCAAGTCACACCTGCAGGATAATCCAAAACACCCTACAGTCACACATATGTACAGAACCCCACATACTCCCCCATCACACTACGATACTACTGCCTCTTTCCTACGGTATACACTTGGCATGCACGACTTGGCAAACAGGCAGGATCATATATACTGTGAGATGTGTCAGATGGAGGCAGACAGTCTGTAGATGCCTGTCACATCTGATTTACTGGCCGGCGTGGGAGAGACAAGAGAGTGATGGATAAACATATTTACAGCTGTAGAGGAGGGTACAGCGGCATGAAGTGGTCGAGTACAAGGTCACACATGGACAGAAAAGTAACTAACTGTTTCAGGCCTGTTCTGTTCCCCTCTCTTCTAATCACTGGTCCTGTCCTCTTGTCTCATCACCTGTCCTTCTCTCCTTCAGTGTTTGTTTGTAGTTAATTGATTTTCTGTATCTTCTAATACTGTCATACCAGTTTCACATCAGGGAAAAAAAACAGTAACACCAGGTCACCTCTCACTAACATCTGGCTTTTGTCTTCAAATGGGTAAGGGTTCAATTAGCATATCACAGGTGTTTCCCGGCTCCAGCTCCACTCAGCTGCGATGGAAACATCAACATCTGACCGGACACGCTAATTCTCTCTCTCTCTCTTTCCATCGCGACGCTATGGAAGCGTGGAAGTTAAAGACGTTGCTGCGTGAAATCCATCCGTCTCTGTTCAAGCAGTTTCCCCCACCATCAAAACGTGCACCATAGGTTAGTTCTCCAGTTAGTGCCCCCTTCGATCGGGATTTGGCCCGCGTAGCTGGCCACTGCTTCCTTGGCATGAGTTAATTGCAGATTACCAGTTTTGCCATGTTGTACATTGTATAATATGTGATCAAATAAAACATCCTTCCAATTAGGAGTTTGGAAAGTATTTTTCTATTAATTTCACTGAGCTACAGCAACAAGGATACAGCAACTGATATAGAGGCTTAGTTAGTAGTCCCTCTCGTCACACTACTACTACTACAATAAATACGGCAACAGTTTTTCTGACTACTACCACTAATATGACTACTAGGCTACAATTGATAATACTACTCCTGCCCCAACAGCTTTTAATACCACCACCAATAATACTACTATCTGACTACTTCTCATACTGCTACTACCTTTCTTAAAGTAAAGCAATAAGTTATACTACATCTACTACTACTACTACAACTATTATAACTTTTTTACAAAAAAAAAAACGAGGCTATTCACCCCATTAGGTGAAAGGGTAAGGTATTAGGCCATAAACACAGGTGCTTGCTGAAAGGCATTGTGGGTAGGGTATTCTGCAGTGAGGTGTTAGTATGCATGGAATGCTCATAGGACTCTGTGTTGACCTGGGACAAACATGTAGCATGCTGGGATATGGCACATGCGGAAAGGGCAGCTCTGGCTTCAGCAGTTTGTGATGTCTCCACGTGGTAGTCGATGGTAAATTTAGGCCAGAAATCTGTCAAAAAGCGAGTGGGGTCAGTACCTAGAGAACAACAAACAAGCATTGAAGCAACTGGTAAATCCAACAGACCCAACAACACATCCTATGTATGCTGATGTGAATTATCACTGACAATACAACCAAACTGCATGCAAAACATTTTTTCATTTCAACAAAATTTCAACATTTTTTACTCAAACCATCCCACCCGCTATGGTTTCTGTCACCATGTGCATTCACACAAAAGCACTTTCGCATGTCTGCCTTGTGACCGAAAGCACGTTGAAGTAATCTGAATGGTGACTGTAAATGTTGGCACTCCTGGTAACAGGGGAGAACAGTTAATGTACAGCCCATAGTCCCACATGGCCCATTTATTAGGCAATCCACTGCACTCCTATCTGTTATTTCACCCTACACACACACTGTTACCACCGTTAAATGTCAAAACCACGGGCTCTGACATGACAGGAGAGCATGCCAGGTATAAAATGCTTAAAATATCCATGAAGGATGCCTAAAATGTATTTTCAAAACTGTGACACAAGAGTTTTTGAATAGTTTGTTTGTGCCAATTGTTTACATTTTATCCACACAAATGTCATATAACATTTATGTCATGACAGGAGTCCTTACTTACATCAGACTTTCTATTTTGATTTAATGGCACCTACTGCAATAAACCATTAATAATAATAATAATAATAATAATAATAATAATAATAATAATAAAGGACTACTATACTCAGATGAATAGGTTGTTAATGTGGCAGCAATACTGTTTAGTGTTTACTTTAGCTGGTAGCAGCAGCAGGGTGAAAAGTGTGAGTAGTAGAAACATAGAATTTGCATAGAAATGGCAGAAACAAACAATTTAACACAGAAAACCATGGCAGCAGCATTAGTCGTAGTAGTAGTAGTATTGGTAGCATTTGCATTTGTAACTGTAGTAACAGTAGCATTAGTCCTTAGCTAGATTTTGATGCCATGACCTTAACACACTTAATCCCATGCATAGGTTTGGTCTTAATTAGACTACTTTTTTTTTTTTAAACCATCAATGTTTTAAGAGGTATGCAATTTAAACCTGTGTTGGGAGTTGGGACATTAGAGAGCTCTGGTCTAAAATGTAAAGATATAGCCTGACTACACCATCCCAGAACCTCCACCCAGAGTAGTCAGTTTAATTTATCCATGAGAGTTAAGAAGTGTTGTTTCCAATAACAAAACCACATGATTTTATTGAATGTTCGCAAGTGGCAAGAATTAGAAATAAGCAACAGGAAGTGTAAGTCAAGATAGACAAGAAAAAGAAATCAATTTGAAACTTATTGAGAATATGTGCCAGGTGTTGATTATTATAATAAAAGAACACATTGGACAGAAGAGGGTTTAGGAAAACCACATACATCCGAACTGTACTGATGTCCATGCCAAAAACCCTCTCCGGTTCTAAGGTTCTGTAAACAGTTGTAACTGCACTCTTCTCAGGTGGACTGCAATCTCACCACCGAAACCAAACTATCTCTTTGGTCTGATTCTGCCTCTTCTGAGAAAGTAAGAACAGATGAACCATACAGAGGAAAACCACGATATTTCGCAAGTTGCAGACATGTGAGGCCAATGCTGTCTTCGCCACAGCAAAGGACCACATATGATGGACAATATTTCAGCTTGGAGAATCCAAGGTAGACCAGGTATATAGCCAGACATGTGATCATGGTCCTGAGCCACACAAATAATTGAAATGAAATGATTAAATGTTTTGTTATTGTCAAAACAAATTCCTGCAATCAGTTAAGGTAGACTGTCAACTGCACAGCAAGCTCCCCAGCAATCTCTGGCCTCATGCTACCTTGAATTCAAACTTTCCTAATCAGTCATAGGAAGTAAGATTTAAAATTTGAGGGAAAAAAGAGAAATTATATCAGAACAGAACTCTATATTGAAAGTTACCATGTGCTGATCAATCGATAATGAGACAGAAAATGTCTGATTGGTGCATTTCTACACATGGCATATGTAGAGAAACAAACAAACTCCATGTTAACTCAGTGATAGTGAGGACTATGGATTATCCTGAATGGAAACAACATCTGGAACAAGATGTGGTGGTTTTATTCCCGCCACTGTCACTAAGTGCTTGTCTTTGGGGGAATGTTTGGTCTCTGTAAATTGATTAATTCAATAGTATGATGTAGACCTGCTCTAAATGAAAAGTGTTGTGAGAAGTTTTGTTGTGAATTGGTGCCATATAAATAAAGTCTTCTAGACTTCCATCTATCAGAGAGTTGTTTCTCGAGCCCCAAAGACCAAATGTCATTCACCCTGATTCACTGAACTGGTGGCAGATGTCTCAGTGGTTCAGACCTCAAATTTCACTAAAGAAACTTGAAAGCTATATGCATTGTTGTATGTGAGCAAATAGCAATGGCAGTTGGAGATTTTGGTTTTAAATGTCTGACAGACAAACTCAAAAGTGGTTTTAATTACCTGTATTTCCTCACTTTAAAATCTCATGCAAAAGCTGTTTAAAACTTATGTAAGTTTTAAAATGCCTTAATAAACGCTCTGAATTAAGAAATAAGCGTACAGTATTACACTATACACATTGTTAGTATTAAATTAAAAACACATGTAGAATAACAGACGGTTAGCTTTTTGTCTTCAATAACAAAAATAAATTAAATAATGAATTTCTTTAAACTGTGACATGAATTTTCCATGACACGTTAAAATTGAATTACAACACAGAAAATAGTATAATTATTGCATTTTTGTCCAGTAAGCATTTTAAATCTCCCAGAACGTTTTCTTTGGCTTTTACTTTATTACTGCTAAATTCACCATAAGCTTTTGATTTTGCGATCTACATTTGGCTTCTCTACTCCTGACATGACTACCACCTTCAATTTAGTATGAAATTGGGGGTACGTCACGGAGAAATAATGGATATAAAGTGTACAGCTATACCAGGAGCAGCAGTCTCCCTCCACTGTGTAAATGGCTCTCTGTCACTCTCTATCAATCACCGATGTGTTCTTGGACTGCTAGTTGCTACTTGGGAGACCTTTCAATAAAATCTACATTGTAAGCAATGTCTAGTGAAGCTTCTGTGAAACACATATGCAAACATCAGACCACACACACGTTCACACACATACATACACATGCAAACATGTTCCATATACAGTACATGGGAGTTGAGTGTGGCCAGACGGACCTCCTACAAGTTGACCTGTGAACCTAAGAGAAGTATAGATATTGAAGTTTATTTATTCTGTCTTGGAAGATGAAACACCCATAAACTATGCTTCTCTTCCCCCATTTAAAAGTGGCACCAGAACAAATAATATGACCATTTTTCCCTTAACTGAAGTAATACATTCTTCCTCTGAAGCTAGTTAAACTGGCAGAGTTATAGCTTTGACCAGAATATCTTAAAAAAGATGAAGTCTTGGGCATGGTGCCAAGGAGATGAGACCTTTTATTGTGTGTTTAAATAATGAATGAATTTGGCCAGGAAAAGTTTACATGGGGTGCTCATGCAGAATGAAAAAGAAAATACACAGCACCTGGACAAGGAATGTGTCCAATAAGGCAAATGCTGGATCCAGACCAAGCAAGACCAGCTTAGGTCCAAGTATCCCAGCCACAAGAAATGCTCTGCGCCTTGAACCAAGACTAGATATTGCAGAACACGTAGAAAAGGTAGAAAAACCACAGTTTAAAAAATCCTTCCCAGTTTAAGAGGCTTTAAATTCAAATGTCTTCCCAGATCCAAACTAGAACCACAGCTTATGAAGCTCTTACTTCAGTCATATTCCTGTAATTATTGTAGACTGAGAGGCCATAAAAACAGAAACATGTGTACGATGTAATGTAAATCTATCATAACAACACACGCTACAGAATAAAAGCTTAGCATGCAGTTAAAAATAACACTTTTCAAAAATGTAAAAAATGTTTCAAGACAGGGCCTACTGTCTTTTTAAGTACAAGTCTGCCTATTTTTCACACACACGATAAACTTCCAGTGAAAATCTGATATGATATCATGGCAGCCCTGATGTAAACACAGCATCCTGCGCTCTGTCGGCTCCGAGCAGTTTGATCTAAGATATTGTAGTGGAGACAGGTCTCTGTAAAGACGAGTCCCATTTTTCCACTTAATTTCCCTGCAACTGGATATTAACCAGGATTAAATCGATCCCATGTTCTGGGTAGTGATCATCTCAAAGTCTGCTGCTCTTGATCCAAAACCCATGTTTTCTTTTTGAATGCTGGTTGATTGATTTCTGCCACAGGCAATATGTGTTTCAGCAAAACAAAGTCAAAAGAATAACAATTAAAAAAAAATAAAGTCTTGTGTAATTTAAAGGAGCTACGGTCAATTCCCCTGCCAAGAAATATGCCTACAGATAAACCCCTGTAATACATTCTAGCTTTTATCAGGATTAAATAAACAACTTATAACATGTTCATATGTGCTACATTAGGTGCTGCTGCAGTTGTACAGGCTTGTTGTTTCCCCCTTTCCAGTTTTTTTTATGCTAAGCTAATCAGCTCCTGGCTCCAGCTTATCTTAAACATACAAATATGACAGTGATTCTTCTCATCTAACTCTCAGCAAAAAAACATGTAAGCATATTTCCCAAAATGTCAAACTGTTGCTTTAATGCATACAGTGGAGCAGCAGACCACAAAAGCTGCTATTTTCCAAAACCTTTTTTATGCCATTTTTAAGATGCACCACTTTCTTTTGTACATTCTTTAGTTATCATTCCAACAAAGTCCTTGTGTTTTTGCATGTTTGGACTGTGCACATAATGTTGAATGAGCTCCTTGTTCAGTTGTTTATTAGTGTGTATTCCCTGTGAAGATGGGGTCCCAGTCGAGGCAAAATGACACCCATCATTTACAGTCACCCCCGGCTTTGAGTCCGCTGCTGATTATTTAGTCTTCAGATAAAAAGTTGTTCTAGGAGTTCCCAGCGAAAACTACAGCAAAATCTTCCACGTTAAAAGACAACCATCTGTTCCCCGGGTCTGATTACTGCATTATAACATGTCTATTTGTGTGAGGAGGTATGTGGAAGCTGAGTATGTGATGTGTGAACACATGTCAACTGTCCCACTGGAGGGTGCTGTGGCGTCAACAGACGTTGTGGTTAATGGTTGTAGAGCCGTGGACCACCGGCCATGATCTCCCATAAGGCCGTATTCAGGATACTGAGAGTCATCAAGTCAAATGTGTTTATTTAATGGAACAAACCGGTAGCTAGAAAAAACTAGTTTCCTTCCACATAGCTAAAACCACAGACAACCGCAGATCCTCAGACGGGGGTGAGCTGTATAATGTTCTTCCACCTGACGTCTGTGATGATGGATTAAGGATGACATGTAACTCACATGCACTCAGGTGTCCGACATGTGCACACAAACAAAAGGTACATGCAGGAAAAACACACATAGGTGCACACACACACACACACACACACACACACACACACACACACACACACACACACACACTCTAAATAACCAGAGCTACGTTGATTATGATGTTGAACATAAATCTGAGGGGGAGAAATAATCATATGGAACACACACATTAATCAGGGCTGAAATACACATGTGCAATGCTGCTATACAATATTATCCAGGAGGCATTCAAAGCGGAGAGACAAGCAGAGGTCTGCGCCTGTTGTGGTAACTCCTGATTAGATTAAAAACGGATCTGGAAGAGCTCAAGGAAAATCCTTTAGTGTCCAACTTAAACAAAAAAAAGTCTATGTATCAAAAGTTAACGTGCTGAACTGAACCTGGTTGCAATAAGAGGAAAAAAAATGTAGGAGGAGAACTTCAGTATCACTATGAGGTTGGTTGTGCTGTTAAATTTTACAGTGGATTTTTGTACAGTACATTTTCACATCCTGCAAAAATTCATTAGCTGAAAAACAATATAAAACCTTTATTTATTCATTTTTACAGCTACAATACAACAAATCATTCCAAGTCACATTACTTGTGGAATACATATAATATCTTAATAATATTTAAGTATCACAAACTTCAAAAAGGTTACTCTCAGGTCATAATTACGCATGTGTATATAATGTATTGACGCTATTTTAATGATCTTGTTGGGTGAGACAGATTTCTACTACTTTAAAAATTGCTAGTTTAATCTTAATCTCGTATTATATGATCTAATATGTTTTGTCTGCAAATTCTTGGCCGCAAAGTCACACTGTCCTTGGATCAGTATTATATTTTCCTCTGAAATAGAACTGATATAATGAGTAAAATGTTTAAAATGCAAATGTTCCAGTTGTATAAGGTAATGTACAGGTACCTCCAAATTGTGCTTGAATGCAGCACTTGCATGTATGTACTTATACTTACTTATACTTTATGTCTGTTCGATAGACTCCAGAATAAAAAGTGGAGGAGGCTTCTGTGCCTGACAAGTGAGTCAATGTAAAAGTGCCCTAAACCTGTATTCTTTCTAATGACCAACAGGGGGAGACTCCTCCAACTTTAAATAAGAAGCGTGATCGTGTGTAAACTCATGTGAAAATGATCCTACTTCTCAATTTATCTAATAGCTGAGTAAACAGTTTCCAAATGAATTTAAGGTCTTAGTTGCTGAGTCTTCTTCAACACAGCATGATGTTCATCTTGTGAATTATGGTCTCATTTAGAGTGAAAAGACAATAAAGCAGGGGACGCTTAGGAGGTGGCTCCCTTGTGATTGACAAGTCGCTACCACAATGTGACCTCAGGTTCTCAGTCAGATTCAATAAAGATGTCCTCCCTGGTCCACACTCTCATCCAAATCTTGGCTTCAGGGTGGTAGACCATAAACCAGTGGGTGAAATCACGGTGGGTTTCACAGGCAGGTTTTTTCTGAGCACAAATTCAAAATGTCATCCTGAAGTATTATCAAATTAAGGAAAAATTATGTTGAAATTGCCATTTTATGTGATTTGGCACAGTTTCTGAGTGTGACACCACTGTGGTAAATACAAACCCTAGTACTGTAACTATTTGTAGGTGCTAAGTACAAACAAAACTCATTACGTCAATACAATGTTATGTGTTGAAAACTTGTTTCTTGAAGTAAACACGTATGTAACGCTGTGGTCCCACCCTCTCACTGAAGTTACACTGTGCAGAAAGAAGTGATAGGGGGTTGGAGTGGCTGAGACAGACACACCATTCACCCTGTTACAGGCTGTTATTTTAAGGTAAAAAAAAGTTACATGATGAGGAAAATAAGGCCCCCAGAACACTGTTGGAATCTAGAACGATTGGCAAAAGTGAAACAGTATGAAACTGCGTCGCCCTTTAAGGTAAGTTTGTTTATCGAGGCGTTTTTTAAAAAAAAAAAATCAGTTGATGAGGATCTTTCTCTTCTTCCCTAAAACTGCAAAGTGCACCTTTAATTTGACCAAAGATTTAACAAGCATACCAGGGGGAGTTTAATTTTGTCGTCGACCTGCTGCCACCGGAAGGACAATCGGTCCTCACTTTGGTCACTTTTGGTCGCCTTACTCTGACCACTGACATATTCAATATGACATTACCAGACAGACAGAGGCTTTTGCAGCTGCTCTTCCTCTAAATCCATCTGGAATCTCAACCACAGCCAAGGTTATTTTACACATATTTGGGGACACATTTCATATGAGAAAGATCGAGTTTATGGTCACTTTTTTGAATCAGTAATCAGGGAAAAGATTCATTGACAGGCGACTGATTTGCATTTATATGTGCCCTATACTGACTCCCAGTGGAGATATTATTTAGTGCACACATTTTACTCCAACAAACAAAACGGATGATCTGTAAAAAAAAGACTTGCAACAAAAATTGCCTTGGCAACATATCAATTAAATGTATTCCGAGTAAATTACTGTATGTCCATTACTTATTTGGATTCATCATGAAGGTCCAGAGTACCAGCAGGCTGTAGCTGCAGTGGAAACGTCTGACCCTGTGGTCACTGTCAGCTCGGCTGAATTCTTCAAAGTCCAATCCTGCCTTTACAACCGAGTGTGTTAGAGCACCAATCAGGTTTCCTCTGCGTCTGTTGACCCTCTCAAGCTGACCGGTCAAGAACCGCTACATGCTGAGACTTCAAATGTGTACAGGATTTAAATTCCATTCATTTCACTCAACTGCAGATCAATATCTTTTATAGCCTTGAGCCACGTGGTATTTGGCGTTTATGTCCTTCATGATTGCCATAATGTGTCCATTTTATATGTACAAGAGGGAACTGATGACCGTAGATTCATGAAACATTTTATTTTATTGCTTTTATTTGCTGCTCTGTGGCTGCTGTTGAACACAATGCTTGTTTTTAAGCGTTATCCCATAATTTTGTGATCAAATGGCCTGGCACAGAAACAAAGAGAAACGTTTATAGACTTCCATAGAGATGTCATTCAGTTTTCACATACAGGCTTCAGATTACACATGGCTGTCTGACATGGGAGAAGGAAGAGGTGGCAGTGTGAACACTCCTCTACAATCACAGTTTCAAAGGCAGTCATCAATACTACCAATACAAAGATCTATGAGTGAGTACAAATTCATGGGGATACTGGATTTGGTGATTTTAAATTATGCTAAAGCAAATATGGGTGGTTTCAAGTGAAACAGGACATTTGAGTTTGATATTGGATTAGGCTTGATTGAATTAAAGGAGACATTTGGGCTTTGACGGAAGTATGCACTCTGCTGAGTGTTACTCTAGATTATATTCTTAGTCTATTTTAATTGTACATAATTTGGCCTTTTGGTTAAATAGTTTCTCACCTACCTCAGTGGGTTTTGGAGGGGATGTATGTTATAGCATCTGCTTTTTACATTTGCTCATTTTATAATTATAAATTAAAAATTGGTAGTTTTGGCCCTGATTACAGCCAGATTTGGGGATGTCACCTACACTGCAGGGAAGCTTGGTTGTGCCATTTGCTTCCTGCATTGGTTCGAGAGTTGATTGTAGCCCAGACCTGGGATCAGCAGGTCCAGACAGGATCCGGACATGTGATGACTAAGCTCTAACTGTCTTTTCTCCCCTAAAAGGCTGTGCCAAGCCCTTATCAAATCATCTGTCATGGGAAATGAAAGAAAAGATCTTTTGATACTCAACGAACCGTCACTTTCGTAACCCACACAAAATGTTTTATTCATGCATGGTCAAGCCTCGCTTTGGCTTACACTGAAACAAATACATGATAGAAATTACAAGAAGCACTCAGTTCAGGTACAACATGAACTTTTAATATATCAGCTAATGGTGACCAAAGGCATATAAAATAGTTCTGACAACAAGGGAGTGAGAGAAATGGTGGTGTTGGCTGTTGAAAATTTGTTATAATACTTTTTGACCACTGAGTGGCACAATCTAGTCTCAGCAGTTCTTCCTCTCACAAAACATGCAGCTTTCCAGCAGAGGTCCCCACTGTAAATGTTCATCACACTCATTATAATGACAACCAGTTTAAAATATTAATGTTTAATAGCTTTTGAACCAGTATCATCAATTACCCAGCGTAGAAATCCCTTGTGCTGCTCCAAAGCACCAGAAAACACTGGGAATTAATAATGATGTGTAGCTAGATGCTGTTGGTTAACACAGTCCATCTACCAAGCAATCTCTCACCAAAGATCTGATCAATAGTATTAGATAAAAACTAGTCTTTGTATTGGCAAAACCTCTGGGCCTGAAAATTATGTCAGCAGTATAACAATGTTTAGTGTGTGTGAAGAAATTATAGAGTCCTGACCACTTCTCCCCATCTGTTATTACAAGGACCGGACATATTGTCAACAATTTATATATAAATAAGTATATAAATATAAGTATATATTATACTGTAGCCTTTTAATGAACACCCACTGTTTGTTACTTCTAAACATATAATATTTGACAGTACACTATTAGAAAAGTGGCACAATGTAATAGAGTCCAATACAACATCACCATAAACCAAAGCCACACAAATTAGCAAATGTGAAGTTGAATCAACACCTCTCTGACAGTTTCACCCTAATATGCTGCTTCTTATACTCTCTTTAAAGGATAAATTCACCCAAAAATGAAAATTCAGTCATAATCTAGTCACCGTTAAACCGATGGAAAGGTGAAGTTTTGTAGTCAACAAAACATTTCTGGAGCTTCACAGCAAAACAGCGCTGGAGCTTTCTTCTAAACAAATGAAGTAGATGGTGACCTGTTTAAAAAAAACAAAAAATAAATACATTGATTTAAAAAAAAAAGCCATTTTTTAAGCCATATAGGCATGTAGGTGACATTTCTTCTGGTGAGCTAAGTCTCGTTTCATCAGCTCAGAGCCCAGATTTTTCCTAATTCTGTGAGTTTCCGATCAACAGGATTTTGATTTCTGGGTCCTCTTGTCTTCCTTCACATGAGGATCCAGAGGGAGCTCGCTGTAACCAAACTGACCCCAAACACAAGTTCATGTAGGGCCACAGGCTGTGCATTTATTTATCATTGAGTGACTTTTTTTTGCAAACAAAAGAAAAAGATACACTCAGTAGCCACTTTAGTATCCACACCTGTACAATCTAATGCCATCCAATACAAACTGTGCTGATCTTTAGTCTACTTTAATGGTTCCTAAAATATTTAGTTTTGAATATTGACATATTGTAGATTTTAACATTTAGGTCATAGTGGAGGTGCTGTATACTGGACTGCATTATGTTGTCAGTGTTTCTCATATTCTGCCCCCCTCATGTATGTAATCAGGGAGGACATACAGCACATTTAGAAACACGTCTCAATATGACGTAGTCCTGTACACTTCACTACCTTCAGCTTAAAATAATAAAACATTAAATATTGCCATATTTGGTGTAATAACAATGCCTTATCCTTGTCATTTCTGTATTTTGTCAACTTTATCAAAAGTGCAAGCACAGTATGTGGCTAAGAGAGGGTCACCACTTCTATATACACTGGTATTGATACAGTCAGACGCAAAGAAAAGCAAACATTTGAAGGAGAGAAAAAAGCTGACTTTGTCATTTACACACACAATATTGAGGTCTTCTGGACCGCACACAATGAGAAAGTAAAGGCAATGTCAAGAAAAAACAAGGGTTAAACAAATACATCTTTAAAAATATACTCACAGGGATTATAAGAGACTTAAACGCAATGGTGAAAGTGAAATGTCTGTGGCTGCAGGAGTCAATACTTTCCGAGCTGTTTTAAGAAATCTCTTATTTATATTTTCATTTGCAGTGTCTCTGAAAATGAAACCATCTTGGTTTAATCAAACATAAGATTTAGCACCGCATACTACCAGTCCCAGCTGTAGAGACATTTGTACAGTATGCTCTTTGTAAGACACTAATGTATACTTTTTTTCTTCTTTTAAAACATAATCTTTTACTGTCCTTTTGTATGTAATTAGCAAATGTAACTCAGGGGGGATGTATTGAGAAGTAAGCCTGTCGCTGTGAATATCCTGGAGTTCCCCCCTGTGCAAATGTGTCAGATAGGGAATGTAAAAAAAAAAAAGAAGAAAGTCTGAGGCAGAGGGTGTGTGTGAGAGAGAAAGAAAAACTGTAGAACAATTTGAGCATGAGTGACTATCTGGCTGCCTCTCTGAACATTACACTTTCTTACACCCTCATGGACATCTGCCTGCAGTCTGCACACAGAGATGTAGAAACACAGTCACACACACACACACACTGGCCTATCCATCCAGAACAAAAAACTCTGAATCATCCGACATATTACTCACAGGCTACAGGCTAAAAACTGTGTTTGTTGCTACATGTTACTATTGGTTACTAACAAAGTCTTTGCCAAGTGAGGGTGTATAGTAGAACAGTAATAAGAGAATATTTCTTCCCATTAAAGTACCATTCTGAAATGTCCAGCTGAAGCATGGACGTAAGATGTTCGCCGCCCAGCTGTTAATCACACAGAATCAACGCCTTGGGTTGCCTCTGACATCCCAGAGACAAGAGGCTCGCAGCCAAAAGGACGAGACATTGATGGAACAATAAAGTGTGGGTGGGTAAAGGTTCAATAAGCTCACGCAGTTCTTTATGCTTTATGAAACAGATGGAACACACTGGAGTCATTACATAAGTCCCAGTGAATGAACAACAACACAATGTCTTGGTGGATTTTACTGCTATGTCATTTACCACAGATGGTAGGTAGCAGTGTGTATTTACATAAGCACTGTACTTCTATTTTGCAAGACTACTTTTTTTTTAATCATTTGCATTCATCTGACAGTTGGGTTTATTAGTAACTTTGCAGATTTCATGCTCAATTATCAGATTGTTATTGTGTGGGACTCAAAGTACTCAGATAAGTTTGTCCCCAAGATTCTCATTATACCTATATTATACCGCTACCACAATAAAATAAGGTAACACTTTCTAACAACCATCAAGGAGTAATCACTGCAGGTCGGTCATATGTGCACAGAAATGCGCACAATGATAATCCCAGGTTATTTACTCTAATAAGAGTGCTTTAGTTTAAACTACCCAGCAATATAATCAAGATTCCTGTGAGGAGCACAACTGACTCTTCAGTTTGTCTTGATGGGCAGATAAAGACTTGATGAAAAGTGAGATTACGCAATAAAAAAAAAAAGAAACAGTCACTGGGAAAAATTAAGTTGTGAAATACAAACTTTGGAAAAGGGACATCTTTGAATTTAAAACTGCTGGAATTAAACCAAAATGACCCTCAATGAACTCTATTGATGTGAAAATAAACAAGGTATAATAAGATTTCTTAATAATAAACTGAGATTGTATTGCAATCTGGTTAGACAATATTTTTCATCTGTATTTATTCATTATATGATTAGTTTTTATTTCATCATGTCTTTTTTGTATCTACTATTGAACACTTTTGAAACCCAGCACCACTAGGACCACTTATAACATTGAAACGGCACTTGATTCCAACTCTCTGGGAAAAAAGGACCGGAACAACAGAGCTTTTTCTGACCAGACATGTAGAGACCTGTCCTAGAGGGAAAAGTAAAGGTGTTACTGATTGTTACTGAGCATTATTTATAGCTGTTCTGTGAGTCATTTACCATTATAAGTGCTCTCTGTGAGACTTTGTAATGGTCTATCTATCTATCTATCTATCTATCTATCTATCTATCTATCTATCTATCTATCTATCACTTTGGGAATATCTTGTAATAAGTTGACAAAAAACACCTTGATAAGAATTTCAACATACCGTAATATCTACCTGATTAGATAAATGGTGAGAAGTTAGAAGAAAGAGCTCTTTAACCTTAGTAACTTATTAGCTCTATATTTGTATTATACCATACGCCATTGATTTATGGGAACAACATTGTAACAACCCTTTTCCCCTTTTGGGCCTACTTATAACCCTATATGTCTTCACCCTACATCATGTATTTTCCTACCTTTAATAAGACACCTTTAAAAAATCACAAACTTATTCTCGAATTAATAATGATACTATGAATATTGTACTATTAAATTATTTATTATGGAGTCTGTTGTCTAGCTTTTTATATATTACTGTTGTTGACAAGGCTATGTTGTGAAAGTTTTCTTAATTATTATTATTATTATCAATTTTATTATTATCATTATTTGTAGTATTACAGGCGAGACTCTGATGGGGGTGTTGGTAAATCTGGGATCAGACCACTTGGGGGACTCGGGTATCCCAGTCCCAGATCAGGAGGAGGAGCTCAGTGGAGGAAGTGGCTCCACAGCCTGGATGTGTGTGTGTGTGTATGTCTGTGTGTGTGTGTGTGTGTGTGTGTGGAGCAGTTACCTCCATAGTGAGAGTGTCGCTAACCACTGGACTGTTAACCGACAACAGAACGACACCCTCGCGGAGGAAACCTCGCGCTGAGCCGCCCTCGAGCAGTCGGACGCTAGCTTCTTGTATCCCCCTCCCCACCTCGGCACAGGTTGAAGCGGTGCAGCCGGTCCAGAAGCGAGCAGTATGCATTCAGACTGTAGGCTGCTATGGGCAGAGCGGTAATGGTGGGCAGGGGACCGACAGGGGCCGGGGTTCTCGTCCTGTCGATTCTCATCAATCTCACCACGGAAGGCTGTCGAGCGCAGAAAGGTTGGTGGCACACAGCTGCGGCGACAACTGGAGGAGCCGAGTGTGGCCGCTGCGACGTGCGGCCATGCTGGAGTAAAAGTGTGAACGCAGAAGTTGTAGATGTTTTTTTTTTTGTTTGTTTTTTTTAGAGATAAGCCACGGCGACGGCACACTGTTATTGTCCGCCGAACTTAAAACCTACCTTACATGGCCGTGTGTACGTGGAGTTCCGCTCGGTTTACACCGCTTGCCGCCGCCCGTCATGGTGTGTTTGGTGGGAGAAGGGTGTAGTGAAACCAGGCAGACCGGTTCTTAAAAAAATACTGACATTGTGAACACATAGCTGCTGCTTGGCGGAGCAGTTGTTTGCTGAATTAACGTGCGGCTTTAAAGTATTTGTTTAAAATCTAAAATCACAGCCTGCTGCATGTGTGCGCTCCGCGACAAACTAGCAACCTTTAAATTCCCGGTTTTGTTAATGGACTGTGGCTTTAGGTTCTCTGTGTACTGGGCAAACGGCACATTTGGGAGCTTGTGGCCTTGTTTCCAGTCTCAGGTAGCTCAGTTTCGAAACTCCACCGTGAACTAACTACACACACGACAAGGCTCAGCGTGTTTTCATCGTTGTCGGTTCACTTTACGCCATATTGTACCCAAACATGGGTATTTGTTAGTTTTTAAGAGCCTGCAGGCAACCTCAGGTGGTCAGAGGTTGGGGGTGGGGTGTCAGTGGGGGTATGGGTGTAAACACGTGGACACAGTTTGTCATAACTCTAAATCTCGCATTAACTATAACGAGTTTTTTCCCCTCCACATTCATCACGAATTGGTATTTGGTGTGATAATGGTAGATCAGGCAAGGGAGAGAACGAGGTTGTGTGAAGGTTTGTTTTTGAGGCCTGAGGGGTAACTTTAGGAAGGTAATCTGAACTCCTGCTGGATGCCATGCAGTTGTTCAGTATGTGAGTCAGAGTGAGGGGAAGCAGCTTTGTTTTTGTCCTGTTCATCTGGATAGTGTCCACTGAGAAGCTCTTACGTAACTCCAGAACATCCACTTAGCACCATGAAGCGTGACTGTTGAGTGTTATCTCAGGGCCATGAGTCCACAGCATCAACAAACACAATGCCTCTGCTCTCTGACAGCCCCAAAGACGCACTGGATTCTCCTTTTAAAAAAAAAAAAAAAGGAAAAGAAAAGAAGACTGAGCTCATAATTTTGTATGAAATTGACTTCAAGCTTCATTAAATTGTCTTAAATTTTAACTGTGTGGTTTTTAGCTGCCAAAAGACAAATAAAATCACATTCTTGGATTTTAATGTTTTAGCCGAAAGAGCCAAACGTTTTGATTGTCTATAAAACCCAAAGCCAACTTCTTTGTTGAATCTAATTATAATGCATTACATTCATTTGGCAGATATTTGTATTCAAAGTAGGGCTGCAACTAACTAAGTTTTATTATCTATTAATCTGCCAATTATTTTCTTGATTAATTGATTGGTCTGTAAAACATCCGGACATCCCAAAGATTTGCAGGATCCTATGGCACAAAAAAAGTAAAACTACCACATGACATTTGAGGGACTGGGACTAGGGCCCCAATCACACTGAGACTCATCACTAGAGGCATGGTCGCTTGGAAACACTTGTTTTAGCATGGTGGAGTGAGGCTGCGTGTGCAACTGGCCATCATACTGTATGTAATTAATGGAGAAAGTGACTGCAAGGGAGTATTTGGCGTATTTATTCGCTTGTTGGTTGACAAGTTCAATAACAGACCGATCATTTCAGCTTTAGTCCAAAGCATCTTGCATTTTTTTCCCACCACATTTCATGTTCAAATGAAATGTAATTGTAAAAATGTAAAATTGAGAAAGGAAGTCGGCTAACGAGACAAAACAGAACATGAATAAAACTTTGACACATTACCCCATACATGGACACTTATGCCCGAGTACTGTCGAAGGATGGAACTACCTTGATTCGTAACATATGAACGTAAACAAATCCCCAAACATGCAAAGCCGTGGGGATGAGAAAAGTAATGTTTGTATCTATTACATTGCCTAATCCCATTCTTTGTATGCCAA
Source organism: Spondyliosoma cantharus (assembly GCA_900302685.1). Taxonomy (NCBI): domain Eukaryota; kingdom Metazoa; phylum Chordata; class Actinopteri; order Spariformes; family Sparidae; genus Spondyliosoma; species Spondyliosoma cantharus. The sequence continues at coordinate 60,360 of OMLP01008052.1, read as the reverse complement.
CTAAAGAAACTAATGTGCTCAACTCACATTCATAGATGGACCAGGACAAACAGAATGCACTTGCACTATGCACTAAAAAAAAATTAAACAAAAAACTTGTGAAAAATCACAATTTAAAGTGTGGTCGTACTCCAATTGACACAAAAAAATTACAAATTAGCAGATTCATAACTCAGTCTGTCTTCTTTTCCCTATCTGTGACATTCAGTATGAAATGGATACATCTCATAAAATCGGTTAAAACTGTGTAGTTTCACTTCTAGAGAGGGAAAGTCACTCCTTACACTTACACACTGTAGTTTCTAGCTAAAGAACCAAAACAAAGGAAGGTGCATTATTTTCACCTGCTATTAAACACAGTGAGTATTTATGGTAGCTGGGTGGTGTATACTGTGTTCATTGTAATGAAGCAGCACATCACCCAGTGCAAACGTGTCACTAATTTATGTGTTTTTATAAGTTTTTGATGACAATGGAGCTCTACGCCATAGGCAAATAGGATATGATCAGTCCATTTTTGGGCTTTTTATAGGATCTGCTGACAGTAAGAAAAAAACAGCCCTATACTTAAAGCCCCTGATAACAGCATGTTTCCACATTTACATAATTTGTCTCTGCGTCCCCTCTGCCTGTGCTTTATTAATGGCATCCTTTCTTTTGCTGAAACTGTGTGTGTGTTGTCCTGCAGGTGATGGCTGTGGCCCCAGTGTACTTGGCCCGAGCAGTGGGACTCTGTCCTCTCTGGGTTACCCGGGGACGTACCCAAACGACACGGTGTGTGAATGGGAGATCAGCGTTCCCCGCGGCAACAGGATCCACTTTCACTTTGCCAAGCTGGACATAGAAGACAGTGACTGCCAGGTTAACTACCTCCGCCTCTACAACGGCATTGGACCTGAGAGGAGTGAGATTGGTGAGAGTGACAAGCTGATACCAGACTCTACTTTAAATGATTGGGGGGGTGACTCCTCAATTTAAGCAATTAATTCCTGCCAAAATGAAAATGTTATCAAGTCAATTTAGATAGATCAAACTACAATATACAGTGAAGTAGTCCTTCACGACTCAAGTTAAGGCACCAGTTTACTGCATCAGGATGTGATGTGATTGTCCAGGCGCGTGGAGGTGAGAAAAGGTTCTCACTGAGAAACTTCTCTCACTAGCTCTCTTTTCCCATTATTTACACAACTGTGTCACTTTTCATGTGAACAATACGAGTTCAACACTATTGTGTTTTTCCACCAACTCCGTAACGAGTCAAACTAAGCCAACCATCGATGGACGTGCTGTGGCCAACCTGTACGAAGCACCCATCTCCCCCCTGAAATCGATACTCAGCTCATATCTGTGCAGGAAACCTGAGAGAAAGACTTTTTTTTAAATGTCAGTGTGATTAGCTCTCAGTGCTTTTGTAGCTTCTAACCAAATCTCTGTAGTTTCTCTCGTCCTGGTTGTGTTTTCAAACATCTGCTGTGTTTTACCGCTTCGTTATGTTTGCTCTCAGCTTTTTCAGTAGTCATGTTTAGTTACTGCTGGTGAAAACACGTTTCCTGCAATGCTGCTCATAATAAAGCTTTTTAAATTACTAAAAAATGAGGGGCGTTTGTTGTGAATAAGGTATAAGAACTAAAACATGTTTGTAACCGAGTTAGTCACTTTGCAGTGATTCTTCGATAATATTGCAGGGATCGGGACAAGTGCGGCATTAGTTTAAGACACACCGTCAAGCAGGTATTGCCCAATTGCGGTGGAAATGCAAACCCCGAGTTAAACCGAGGAGAGACAGGCCAGCAGATGATTCCAAGGGAGACTTTCTGAAAAAATGCAGTGTTATCCATATATTTAGATGATATCCCATCTGAGAAGGGTCCCTGTGACGGTTGCCTTTGTATTTTGCCTTCAAGTGTGGCCATTCGGAACAAAGTAGCTCTTTTTGTGCATAATGTGGCTTTAGCCCTCTCCCAATCAATATCTGTCATGCATTCTGTAGCTTCTTCCCTGTCAGGAAATTGTAGAACTTATTAACACCTGCTATCGTTACCTCTTTACTGTGAATCCTGATCTGCATACAACTGGTCAGCATTTAGATTCTACCGGGTACATTGGCATTGCAATTGCCGGAGCTGGTTGTGGCCATTTAGGCAATGCTTGTTGGAAAATGACAACATAAACAGAACTAGAGCAAGTCAACAATATCAGGCAGCCTGACACTTGGTATGAAATTCTCCTTGTGTGATACAAAGCTGCGTGAACAAGTCTGTGTCTCACTTCAAGACGCCATAAAGACATGCCTGGTGGAAAGAAGGCATTAGAGTTTCGTAATTATTCTTCAGTACAAGTGCATTTATTAATCACATTCCTCTCCCTGATGAAATTGCTTACATGATGTTCAAGCAATTAGTATACAATACCAGGTTACTCCAGTTCATGTAAACGCAATGACTGATATTGCACCAACCACATGATGAGCCTACAGTCACGGCTGGTCTCATGCCAGAGTGCTGCTGGCAAGCTTGCAATGAGTGTCACCGATGATGAAAATTAAGCTGAATATCAGACCTGTAGATGTACAGTTTAATACAAATAGAGCTGTGGAATGCAGTAATGTGAGTCAATAGAATATGACAGAATGTTGAGCTTTGATTCAGTCCAAAATGATTTCATTAGTAAAATCTTAACTAATTTCTGGCACATGTTCTCTTGCCTAAAGTTCATTCATTAATTTATACACTTTCTCCCACTTAGTTAGGAATAGTACTAGGAAGTTTTACATTTTACTGACACATTAGTCACCAGCAACTGGGAAATGTTTGCTTCCCTTAGAACTGGATTGTGAACACCTAAACATTTTTTTTTATTAAAATTTGCAAAAACATTTAGATTATTTATTTAGGCGTGTAGTCATTTACATCTCTACTTTGTCATACTTTCCCAGAGTAAATGGGAGGTTAATTGCTCAGTTAGTTACAACCACTAAATCTGCACTAATATCTAATAAATTGCATGTTTATTGTTATATATGTTAAAAGGAACCTCTATAATCAACCAGAACTTCTTTGTCCTGTATCTCTTTGCTCTTAAACAGTGAAGTACTGCGGTTTGGGTCTGAAGGTGAAGGAGCTGATTGAAGCCACTGGCAACCAGGTTACTGTCCAGTTCATGAGTGGGACCCACCACAGTGGACGTGGATTCTACCTGTCCTACTCGACCACTGAACACACGGGTAACACACTCTCACATCACTCACCTGCATGTCATCTGTTGGGTGTATGTAATGGAAGTGTTGCAGACTGGAATGATGTTTTGTTGATGTCATCTCAATGTCGAGCTTAGTTACTTTTCTGTTTTTGCCCCTGGCGTAAGAGTTGCTTTGGAGACTGTGTGTGTGTGTGTGTGTGTGTGTGTGTGTGTACGTGTGTGTAC
>OMLP01008052.1:40124-50385 GCA_900302685.1 Spondyliosoma cantharus | reverse complement strand
ATATCTTGATTGGGGAAGCATACTTCAGGGATCAGCCCAGAGCAGCCCCCCACAGTTCACTTTCTATTGTTTTAATCCGTTTCAAGGGTTTCTTATGTAATCCATGCACTGGTTTCTATATAACTACATTCCACTTATGACATATTTATCTGTATGTGTGTCATTTCACGTGTGTTCGTGTGGTTTCCTCTGTTGGAGGCAGGGTGCGGCGGTTTGGAGCGGTGCTGTGTGTTTGTCTTAGTGGTTTGGTATGCCGCTCTGTAGGATGTGGTGTGTGTTTTGGGGAAGTTTAAGAGTCACAGGGCCAGTGTTGATTGCTTGCGGCAGCATTTGACTTCAGTGCGTATGTGCATGTGCATACATGATTACATGCGCTTGTCCCTGTGTGGGTCGCCAGAGCTTTCCCACAATCCCATCAGCTGTGGATTCCAGTGTGGGTCTTTTCCAGTAATAAAATTCCACCTCACTCCAGCAGCTGTTCATGGGAAGGAGCTCGTGATCAGAGTGCAGCCGGGTTTTTTGTCCGTTTCACAGTGATGTGGCAGCAGGTTTGGACAGGAATGCAACCAGCAGTGAATCATTACCATCACTGCCTCTCCATATCCTCTCTACAGAGAAGTGACATCATGCTGACTCATCAGCCTTTATCTGCCATAGTCTGAAGGTTAAGAGCTTGTTCTCTAGTCACAGTGCAAGACAGTGCTGCCTGTTCCCGCTGCCTTACCTGCAAACGGTACTGGTTTGCAACGATACCAGCAGTACAGTTTAATTAAGCATTGTTACCTGTAAGCCCGTTTCAGTACAGGACCTGTTTCAGGAACTGTTTTTAGGAACTCTACCACTAGGAATAGAAATATTTGTTTCTTAATAAAATGTAGGTTAAAGTGATTCCAATATAATACAGTTTCATTTTAGGTGTATTTTGAAGATTTTTTGAAGTAGGTGCAGCCCCCAGAATGTTTTGGGCACCACCTAAACCAAATGAATGCAAAATCAATTTGAATCAAAACTAACTGAATGGCTTCTCCCAGGTCAAATGTTTAAACGTTTTAGCAAGTTTCATTATTAAGCTTTTTGTAGTGGTGATTATTTATAATCTACTGAAGCTTTTTTAACGTTTTGTACACAAATAAAGTCCAAAATGATTTGAACTTGCATTGATTTATTCTTTTGATTGAAAAAACAAAATCCTTCCCCACACCATGGAAAACACTGCCATATATCTACAATAAGTTAATATCAGCAGATATCAGCATGATTGAGTTATTGATCTACCTCTAAAAATAAGACAGCAATGTTTGTTTGTTTTTGCAAAATCCAGCTCATTATTCACAAATCCAAAGCAGTCCTGATTACCAACATTGTACACAATGATCTATCATGAATTGTGATGCTTCAGCATGCACAAGCACTGGTATTAGTATTACAACTTGGGTTGTAATGTATTTGATGTTGAAGAAAAGTTTTGCTGCCAACTTCCCAACTAGTCTAAAAAGAGATACGAGGAAGTGTGTGGGCTAACACAAAAGAAACTCCTGTGGTTACAGTACATACTGAAGTAGACAAATGATCATAAAACACCAAAGATTGAGTTTTTGGTTAACTACTATCTAGCTTTGTCCTATCTCTGTATCACTCAGTCACTCTAAGCAAAAGCAGCAGAAAAAGCAACAATGGAATGGATGTTGTGTTTTGTCTCATGTAGAAAACCTTTAATCTGTTATCAGTGTAATTAGCCCTGTCTGCACAGTTGATCAGATGTAGCTTAAGTTACTGACACTGTTCGCTGTCAATTTAAATAGAAAGTGTCCTTTAATCTCATCTTTTCTTCCTTCCATCCTGCAGTCCTCTCCTCTGTGTGTGGCAGCCATCCACGCAGGTGTGGTGTCCAACGCTGAGGGAGGGAGGATCAACGTGGTCAGCAGCAAAGGCATCCCTCACTATGAGGGCACACTGGCTAACAATGTCACTTCCACTGGGTAAGAGCTTTTCCCAGTGTCTTCTTTATGTAATGTGGGTGTTCCTGCTCCCACTCCTTTTTTTCAGTCAGTAATTACTCAGTCAAAAGAATCGATAAACCTTAGATGCACTGATCTATGTTTAATTGATCCTCTCAACCATCTCTCCTCAGAGGAACTTTGTCGAACAGCCTCTTCACCTTCAAGACCAACGGTGAGTTTCCTTTTTATAATGATGCGCCATGAGTTGCTGTAATAGTTTTGCAGAGGGAAGTACTGTAAATGTAATTATTTCCATCAGCATCTGTCATTTTAGTTGTCCTGCCGTGTCTGTAGTTATTGTTAGTCTGCAGCAGAAAATATAAAGTGAATTACACATTGCCTTTACATATGCATTTCAATGCAGTTAAATGTATTTCATATAGGCATATCCAAAAAATATATACATACACCTCTTAAATCTCTTTCAGTTGTTTTTAATGGAGCTAATGGCCTCTCTGTGTTCGCAGGCTGCTATGGAACACTGGGTTTAGAGAACAGTGGTGTGGCGGACACTCAGCTCTCTGCTTCCTCTGTGTGGGAATGGAGGAATAATATTGGTCAGCACAGTGTGTGGGCACCATCAGGGGCACGGCTTAAAAAGGCGGGACCACCGTGGGCACCGTCTCAGAGCAACCAAAAGCAGTGGCTGCAGGTCGATCTTAAGAAGGAGAAGAGGATCACAGGTAACCACATACTGTAGAACATTCATAAACACTCTGATTGACTGCGAGCCTACTATACGGCTCTCCAGAAAAATATTCCCTCAGCTTTCCAGGCTCTATTTGGCAACAGTTGTAACATGTTCCAGGCTAAAGCAAGCCGAATTAGCCTCAGCTTCTGGGATTTCTCTGAGGTGGAGGGTATGTCAAAATCTCTTGCATGATAAGTTAAAACACAATGATGATTTAGCATACGGTGAGTTTAGCTTGCTAACATGTAGACTATCATCAGTGTTGTGTAAATTAAATGTTTTTTTTTGTTACGGAATTAATCTTCGCTGGTATGTCAGATTCATGTAAATGTATTTTCAGACCATTACATAAAAAAAAAAAAAAAAAAATCAAATTATTATCAAACAATTATTTGGCAGCGGCCCTGTAGTAATTCAGAGGACTGCCTAGGGGTCGAGGTCCCCCTGTTGAAGACCAAGGATCTAGAATGATATCTCGCCCAGCAAAATTTTTTATTTGATTGGGTATTTTCCAGTGCTGCAGAGAAAGTTCTGGCTATGCAAGGCCACTGACACCTCTGAACTCAACGTGTCTCAAAGCCCATCAGGCACTATTTCATACCGTTTTGAAGAGATGCCGCTTAACCTGAAAAAATGGTGCTCACTGTTTTCAGATCTGTGCTCCAGATATCCAATCCCTGACTTTCCATCCATCTCATTCTTGTGAACGTGATATCTCAAGAAAGCCTTGAGGGAATTAGATAATTACGATAGATTACGATAAGTCGAATGGGTTATATGATGCTATAATATTTGGAGAAAAAAAGGTCAGAGGTTAAATGCACTGTGACATCATAATGTTCTGCAAAAAATGTTCTGGCCACTGTAAATCTAGTTGGCCTTTAGTGCCGTATCTGAACAACTTCTGGGTGGATTGCCATGAAGTTTGGTTCAGATATCGACTGTGGTCAGAGGCAGAATCTCCAAGGCAAAATTATATTTTCATTTGTTTAAACTTATGTTAAAGCCAGCTGCACATCTCACTCCTCTTGTCTCTGCTGTCCCCTCATCTAGGCATCACCACCACTGGCTCCACCCTGAGAGAATACCAGTACTACGTTTCAGCATACCGGATCCTGTACAGCAGCGATAGCCAGCAGTGGAACATCTACAGGGAAGCAAACGCTACACAAGACAAGGTAACACAAGCACCAAATCAATAAACCCTGGTTGCTCAACAATTACGTCATCGGCTTTTATGTTTTTTTTTGTCCTTCAAATTAGTGCAAATGGACAAAAATGTCACTTAAGAAAGCTGCAGGGAGATATACTTGGACTGTTTCCATAGCAACTGGTATTGGCTAAGGGATGTTTATGGCAGGAAGTGAAGGCAGTCAGTGGTTTGAGTTAAGTGCTGTGGTAGACAAGTCAGGACACTTGGGCATTAATAATGAATGGATATGGATTTAGCGGCCGGGTTGTAAGACTGGAACTGCTGTCTGCGAGCTGCTCACTGCTTGGATTCTCACGGCTTCTTATGGCGTGGAGGGGAAGTAGTTATTAGCTTGCCATGTTAGAAAATAATCAGCTTATGTCTTCTAATGCATTTGATCACAGTCTGAAACACATTTTCTTCTAAACTACTGCTACTGAGCTTGAGTTTGGTTTAAATCTCTGGCACAAATAAGAGGGATTGTTCTCGTTTTAATGTAGGTTTTTCAAGGCAACATCAACTATCTGCACGAGGTGAGGAATAACTTCATTCCACCAATCGAGGCCCGCTTTGTGAGGATCAATCCAACCCAATGGCACCAGAGAATCGCACTCAAGTTGGAGCTGCTTGGCTGCCCAATTCCTTCAGGAAAAAAAATTGTTTTTACAGTGAGGCCGAGGACAAGGATGTTACCCCACTCTCCTCACTCTCCACCGTCTGTGGGTACGAAACGCCCGCCTCACCTTGGCCAAACCACACACACCCCAGACATCAGAAACACTACTATGCCTCCTCACACTGGCAAAGGTGCGTCAGCTTTTTGATTTTTAAAAAAGAGAAAGAAAAGCAGACATTTGTCACCTGGTGTTTATTGTGGTGTTTTTGCTCTTAGATGTGGCGCTGACTGCAGTTCTGGTGCCCGTGTTGGTCATGGTTCTGACTGGTCTCATCTTGACCATGGTTTTTGCTTGGCACTGGAGGAACAGGTTTGCAATTTCATTATTATGTCGTAGATAAAAACCCCTGTGAAAACTTAGTTTTGCTTTCCAATGACACTACTTTTGTCTCTTAATAGAAAAAAGAGCTCTGAAGGGACATATGATCTCCCCCACTGGGATCGCACAGGTATGTAATCTCTTAGCAGGTGGATCTGTGTTTTGTGAGTGTTTGCTGGTGTGACTTGATGTGCATCTCATTGTGCTTCTGTTGCAGACTGGTGGAAAAGCATGAAGCAGCTGCTGCCCTCTAAGATGGTGGAGACGGAGGATTCAGTTCGGTACAGCAGCAGTGAGGTGGGACGGCTTACAGGGAGAGGTGCTGTACCCAGACTACATGCTGAACCTGCAGGTAAACACTATTCAGCATGAGGACTGTTGAAGCGTTCTAAGAGACCCCATTAACTTTTGGTGCAGATCCAGATAAAGGGACGGATCCAGGAATTCTCACTTTCTTTAAAATTGCGCAGTTTTTTGGCTTTTTTGTTGATTTCTCAGGGAATAATGGATCATGATGGAAAAAGCATATTTAGGTGGCTGGTATCTATGAGGACAATTTGATACATGTAAAATATGTTTTATTGGATATTGGATTAGTCTGTATTGAGTTGAAAATTGGGCCTCAGTGGAAGTATGCAATGTGTGTCCTCTGTGGCATTCTAGGTAAATAGTTGAAAATGATCAATGCATTGTTGCAGCTCTAGTGCCTGTAGAGTTTATTGTACTTGCAGTGTGTGTCGCTGAAATGCAATGCGAGTATCGTTATGGCGCAACAAAAAGGTTTCCTACCTTGCAAAACCTGATCTTGAATGTTGTGAAATCATTTTTGTTGTTTTAACACTAGCTTGTGGTTCCTGGCCTCCTCTTCATTGCAGCAGTTCTTTTTTTGATCAGAAATTCCAGCACCTTACAGTTGTATACAAATTATGACAGCCAGTCATGTATTATCTGCTTCAGTATTAACTTTTTCTAATGTCTTCCCAAATGCAGATCTTTGCAGCAAAAGTGATAAAGAAGAGGCGAGTCCAAGCATACATGATTGTCTTTATATAAACACTGCCAATCTTTCTTGTTTGCTTTGCAATTAGGGCTGCAACTAACGGTTCTTTTTATTATTGAACCATCTGCGGATTATTTTCAGGATAAATTGATTAATAGTTTAGCTGTTACTGTGTGCTGCACAGAGGAAATGCCTCCAGCAGTTTATAATCGTAGGTCCATCCGTGGGACTATTGATTTCTTAAGAAGTTAAACTTTGGTGGGGGCGGTGGGCAAGTAATGTAATTGGTATAAATCCGACCAGCGGGAACACAGACTACCGTGGCAGGCCAGGCCTACTGCGAGGTCTGAATAAGCTATTTATATGGAAAAAAGATTTGCAATGCTAAAAACTAATTTACACACAGTTGTTTACTTCCATTTGAATTTTTCTTGTTAAATATTTAGAAAATATCAGCAGAAGTGAAGAAATAAAGTACAAATGTATGTCAGATGTGGTTCAGTGCAGAAGATCTGCGCTAACTGTTAAACGTTAATCATTTAGAAACTGCTGTTTAGGTTTTTGTATTATTATGTTATTAATGGAAATAAAAAAAAATAAAACATTTCAAAAGTATTGCACATTACCTGTAGTACTTGAGCGCTGAACTGGCCATCCTATGAGGTGACAATACCAGCAGTGGCCCCAAGATGATTTGAGTTTCAGACCCTTGATTTGAATTAAAGCATCAAATCTGTACATTTTAAAAGCTGGAAACAGTAAATGACAATCATTTTGCTTGAAAACTGACTTCCCCCCAGGCCTAATCTCTACAGCTCTATATGAAACTGTGTCATCTTTTTTTATTCAGTTGTTTGGCTTCACAGAAACCTCTGGTTTGAAAACAGTTGCTGACAGTGTGGACACCAGGTCACCTATAAACTCAAAGAATAACTGGTTATTAATACACCTTGACATGTTCTCTTTTCAGAATATGCTCAGCCCCTGGTGAGTGGTGTTACAACATTAGGCGCCCGGTCAACCTTCAAACCCGACGAGGGGCCCGACCCAGGATACTCAGATCCTGACCTGTACGACGCTCCCATCTCGCCAGACGTGTACCACGCCTATGCAGAACCCCTACCAGCTTCGGGATCTGAATACGCTACGCCCATCGTGGTTGATATGGGTTGCCACCCATCAGGGGGCTCCTCCTTGAGCCAGCCCTCCACTGTGTGCAGTTTCATGGGTGCCGGGCCGGCCGCACTGCTGACACGAACGGACAGCAGCCAGTCAGGGAGGTCGGCTTACGACACCCCAAAGAACGCCACTGGACAGGTCACACCCACTGAGGATCTGACCTATCAGGTACCTCAGAGTAGCACTCAGAAGCCATCGGGACATAGCTGAAGAGTCTGGATGCACATGGCCTTAATCTGCCCTCACTGCCAACACAACCCACTGGACAAAGATATGGGGGTTGTTAAAGAAGAAGGAGGAGGATGAGAAGACTGTGAGTCCCGGGGCTCGAGTCTTGAATGAACACTACCTTAGCTTTAGATTCATCTGGAGATGTCTGTATTGCCTAAATGTTTCTGCATGGCCACAATCTGCTTGTGTAGTGCCATTACAGTCCTATCACTGAAACCACAACGATGAATGTGTTCGTGCCACGTGAGAGGCGGATGGATGAAAAGGAGAAAGCTGACTACTATTTGATAAAGACTCTGTCCCTGTTCTGTGATCCTTAGTAGTTGTTGCATTCTGTGAAACTGTGATTTCCATTATTTCAGTGTTTTTCTGTTACATACTGAATCAGGTAAAACCGGGATGTACCTGATGATTTACATTCAAAGATTTAAGGGTTCTCTTACTGAATTAATTGCATGTTGCATCAAGTGTCCCAAATCCAAAGGCAAAGAATTCCTTCTCTTGTGAAACTCTAGTTTCCCACGGTACGTTTTGTCTTACTTTGTTTAAAAGCATGACTTGAAATTGTGTATAGCTCTAGTAATACCATTACTGCAAACCTGTTTAAACTCTCAGATGATTTACTGATATTTATTTTTATTACACATCCTGCTGAAAAGGAGAAACTCTTATTAAAAACAGCCCGCCACTAGCCTCACTGATTACAGGTCAAAGAATTGTGGTTGCAGTCTTGCGGACTGACAGTAGTTTTGATCGTCAGAGATGTTGCATGTTACTTTGAAAAGGCCAATCAGGAGGATTGATCCAGTGAAGTCCCCAAGCAGAAAAAAACCTTTTTGTCAGACCAAATGTTGCCTCTTTTATGTTAATGCAATGTTAATTCACAACAGAACCAACTTTGACAATTGTGCCAACAGTGCAGGTTTAGCCAAATAAACATTAAAGCAGTCTTAATATAGGAAGAACAGTTTGTTTTTAAAGTCCTAGTTAGAAGGTGATTTCCTAGCTCAAAAGGTACAGAGACAGGAGGTAGATGGGTTAATCTGTTACAGCTGATTATTTCATAGAGTTTCCTGTACGTTTGGATTTTATTTGTGCAGCGTGGTGATTTGTCTCGTGTTGAACTGGGTGCTTGATCTGTCTTAATGCATTCAAAGTGTGACTCGTTCCTTCCTTGTATCTATGTGCATCAACATCTGTATGTGTGTTAAGCTGTTTTCAGTCCTGTGTGTATTTTTGTTGTTTGGACTGTTTTCTTTTTTAAATGCAGCTTATAGTTGTAGTAAGATGTGTTCAGTCGTCGTCTGTAGCACCAGTAGACTGCATTACCCCTCCTGTCCACCTGTGGTACTGATCAGACCAAACGCTCTGTGACAGGAGCGCAGATGGAGGAAAAAAATGGAACAAGCTGCTTTATAACATTACAGAATAGCAACCTCACCTGAGGGCGAAGGTGTTATTCACACAGCTGTGCCACCAATCATGCTTCGATTATGCTCAATAACCAAAGCAACCTACAGACAGTTCTGGTGCTCCCCGGTCACGGAGGGATTGTGTTTATGTGGCTCTCACTGATTGTAAATAGAGAAATAAAGAGTTTTAAAAGAAAAACTTTTCTTACAATCTTTTATTTTAATTACAATCAATTGTTCCTACACAAACCTACAGCTGCCTCACAATTACAGTTTTCACAATCACACCTCAAGCACAATAATTTATAGTTTCATACTCAAGCACCGTTTCCTTAATCAACCATCTTTGTAGCCATGTTAGCGTAATGACTGCAGCGATCAGTCAGGCCACCATTTTGGGCCAGACTGAAACATCTCAACTGTAGGACTGCCAAACACTTTTGTACAGAAGTCACGTCCATCATCTGGTGCCACTGTTCAAATCACAATCACAATCACAATCATGCACAAGTTCAAATCATCACTACATGCCTGCAAACAACGAGATTCCAATCTTAAGTTTCATCCTTATTTTAAGCTCTAATTAGCAAATGTTAGCATGCAAACAAGCTAAACTACTGTAAGACGGTGAACAATTTGCTGCGTTCCAGACAAGTTGGCAATTTTGTCTTCTTCCTTTATTTTGTTTTTACAAGAAAGGAAGCTTCACTACTGAGGGTTCAATTGTTTGTACACCTGCCAGAGAGACAACATGTAGTTACCATCAGCCAATTGTTATTCATAACTTTTGGCGTTGTGCATCCAGAACACTTTGATTTCAAACACTGGTCAATTTAACTAGAAGATTCTCACGTAGACGTTGACTGGAACGCAGCATTAGTACACCCTCACAGCTGCTAGCATAGCTGTAGATGCTTGTTTTAAGGAACAAAAACATAATTTTTAGCATCAGTGGTTCCATATAAAGACGTTGGTATTAAAAGAATGCTGGCTGCATTGGTTAACCTGAATTTTGCTATAATTTCAAAAAACCTCATCCACACAATTACACCTTTATTCTATCTTACGAATTAGTGTTACCGGTTTGTCCAACACCTGATGTTCTTTTGTATTCCATGATAATTAATACTTCCTAATTTGTATTTACTGAAACTGAGTTCGTACAATGTGTTGAAAGTTGAAAAATGCTTAATTTGAACCTTTATGTTGGTCTGGTTTGGAATATGCTTACATTTTTAACACACTCCTTAAGAAAGTAAAAAGAAATTAGCAAGCATTAAAACATACATTCAAAGGTAATCTGAACAGCTGCTGAAATAAACATTGCCAATATACATCGATCGCTGAGGGTATAAAGGAATTTTGTAAACCAAATCTTTTTGCAAGTGCGTTTATAATAATTTAAATATAACATGGATGTGCACATTTTTGGGTTTAGGTACCTTGAACAAGCTTGAAAGTGTTTTAATTTCACTTTTAAAACTTTGTACAAACCTGAGCCATGAAATGCAGCCTGAACACCATTGAGACTTCATCTAATTATAAATTATATTCTTCTCAT
>OMLP01008052.1:16967-40092 GCA_900302685.1 Spondyliosoma cantharus | reverse complement strand
GCATGTTCACCAAGAACAAATCAACATGTAAAGAGAGACTGAAGCCCGTGCTGACCACTTTCAGCGTGTTGTTCAGAGCAGCATCACAATATAAGCTGCAACACACGTAGATCATTTATTCGTGATTAATTTTCCAGGTGTCAAACATAATTTCTTCATTGCTTTTCCAACACGTGCTTCTGTGGTAGGCCACTACATTAACAGTCTTTTTGAACATTCTCCTCAACCTTCATTTGCTGCCATCGATCTTCTTGTCATTTCAGATTTCAGCTCTTCAGCAGAACCACAATAATCACCTTTCAGCTGCCTCTTTTTCCAGACGTCCCCTGAATGCCTCACCCTTCACTCCTCCATGTTCTTCCCGTTCTTACCAAACTTCCACCAGAGCACCGTGAGGACGACGGCTATCAGCAGGATCAGGCTGCTGGTTACCAGGTAGGCAATGGGCAGGAAATGGTTCTGACCTCCAAACCAGGTCAGCGTGGTCACCACCACTTCCTTTCTGCCTCTGAAGTACTGCACGGGGAAGTCTGGGGAGTCAGAGGTCAAGGCTGAAAATAGGTGATCACAAAGAGAAGCTCAACCTGCAGTCTTAAAATAGCCCCTGTCCATATGCTTGTGTTTAACAGCAGATAAGACGAAGGAAACATATGCACACAATAAGACACGTGCGGCCTACTTTAAACCCCTGCCAGATTTCACATGAAGAGCGCAGCAGTGAAGGATACTGTATTGGATGTCAATGCTGTAGTTCCCTGCAGGCAGACCCTTTGTGAAGGGTGCGTTGGCTCGGTTTAATACCCCATAGAGCTTCTTGAAGTTGGGGAAGGCCGCTTCTCTCATCCACACGATCAGGTCTTCGTTGATGAAGCCGTTGTTGGTGCGGTCGCTGGGATCCAACTCGTACACAGGCTTCTGCCAGTACGGAGGCTTCACTGTGCCTGTGTAGCACACACGAGTCAGACACCGTGAGTCACATGTGAAACACTGGAGTGCTGACTTAAACCTGTGTTTGACTGAGCTTACCGTTAAACACTTGAGCCAGGGTCGAGCCGTCCGTCTTTGGGTTGCGGAACTTGACATTTTTGTCTGTATACCAGGTGATGCCCCCCCGCAGCAGAGGTACCGGCTCTGGAAAACCATTGGTGCCATGATAGATCAGAGTGAAGGAGTCTAGGGGGAACAGATGTGAGTTAGGAGGCTACTTAGAGAAAAGCTGGAGGCTGTGTGTTATGAGTGGTGCTCACCATTAAAAATACTGTTGGCCACAGCACCACAGGGGGCAATGGGCTTCCCATTTTGGTCTTTTGCAAAAGGCTTGCAGTATGAACTGGGGTTCTGGGGTCAGGAGACAAGAACAATAGAGAAACTCAGGGAGATTATTTCACAATCTAAGTGTAATCAGGTGCCATACTTAAAGCTGCTGTGGGGAACTTTAATTTGTTATTGATTCTAGCAGCCTCTGTGTGTCAAAATCACATTCATCCTCAACACAAACAACACTCAAAAATATTTCAGCTTCATGATTTATCTGACCCACATTAGTTGGAATCTGAGCCGGTGACAGGAATTAAAAATAACTATAATAACCAATCAAAAAAGGCCAGTCGAAGCACTGATGGTCCCATTTGCTTCTGTAGTATCAGTAATAAGATGAGCAGTTAACTGAGCATAAGCAGTTAAAAGTCCCTTGTAGTGCATTAAAGTACACATTTTATAGGCACTATATTTTGTGTGTATATAATTTTACTTTACCACATTTGACAGTAGTTGTTGCTGGTTACTATGCAGAAAAGGTTCAGTTTACAAAATAGATTATTTTGTTATAATACTACATATCAGTGTATAAAAGCTGTTAAAATTAGCTCGACCAACTCCTTTAAAATGTTCCTTTAACTGTAATTAAAACGTAGTACTTCAAGAAAAGTTCACTATGCACTGATTTAACCCAAAGGCACCATTCTTCAGCTTTTTGATATTTCAATTACACTTTACTGTTCCACATTATATCCTTACATACTTTCGTTTTTTTCTTTTGAATTATTTTCCTTGTTTGACACATTTTCTTGTAAATATTTGGATTGTGGCTTCTGGTTTTTAAAATACTCCTTTTTTCAAGACCAGCCAGTGCAATTTTTTTAATCTACATTGCATTATATACAAGTAATCTCTTTTACTAAAATATTTTTACCTCTGTTAGATTTTGAATGCAGAACTTACTTTGAAAAGAGTATTTTTACTTTAACTCAAAGCCGCTGTAATGTGATATTCTCATTAGAAACATTTTAAATAGCTCTGTATTCCAACAGTAAGTGATTGGTAAGTAACATATGTCTCTCCTCCTGTCTGTCTAAATTTTTCTGTTATCCCTGTCCACCTTATCCAGTCAGGACAGAGAACTCCATAAAGAAGCGGTCCTGTTTGCTCCTTCACTGCTGACTGGTGATTTCTGCTGCACGTTTATGAGAGGAGGGAGGGGGATTGCGAACTGCAAAAGCGACAGGAAAAAAACTAACGACAACGCTTAGAGCAGCTTTAAGTAAAAGCCCTAATACTTCATCCACCTCTGCATCAGAAAGGTACACACAGCAATTTACCATTTCAGTTTCAAACAAGGCATCTTGGGACAGAAAGGGGCATTTGAAGTGTCCTTGTTGTAATAAATTCATTCAAACATATTGTGCAGCTACCTTCAAGTTTTTCTTCCTGCCAACCATCTGTCCGTCGTCTCTGGAGTCCATGTATCTGCGGAGGTTCTGGTGGAAGTTTCGGAGGCCGTAGTAGAAAAAGACGTCTCCCTGAAACAGCAGCAGGACACAAACCATCAAACAGGAAAAACAGACTTTTCTGAGACCTGATTGGCTGAATTCTGTCTTGGACTGTTTTGAAGCTTTATAGCCTCTGCAAGAAAACACAGGAAAGAAGCATTTTGGAAATAGTCCGACAAATTTTTTTTTTTCATCTCAAGGTCCACTTATGTTTTACATCATACATGTTTTACTTGCGTCTCAAATTGTCACCGTTACCTTGTATGATTTCTCGATGGGAAGCACCACCCTGCAGCTGCAGGGCTGTGCTGCGTTGCTTGCGTTCTTACGTTTTTCAAAACATAAATTACATGTCCCGGCCTCCGTGTAGTCCAGCTGAGAAGACAGGAGAGAGTTCATTAAAGGAGTAGAATAAATTGTGACTCATATGTTCCTGTTTACCTCACTCTAAACATAACCTTGGATCTTTCCTCTCTTTGTCACTCCCTGTTTTATTGCACATGAGGGCGCTCAGTCTCTTCCTGTCTTTCACACACATACACCTGATGTATTTACCTACAATATCTCCACATAGCGTGTAAAACAAAATACAAAAGAAGCAAATGGAATTTTCCAAAATACAGTCACTCACCTTTATTTCCTTTGTGGTCTGCACTGTGAGAAGCAGCCATACTCCGAGCAGCATGCATATCAAAGACATAAAGTAGAAGGAGGGCAGCACAGTTTGAGCTGTAAGCATGGGAGTCCAGGCAGGTAACCTCTGCTGTTTGAACGCCGAGTTGTCCGGCCTCCGAGCCAAGGGCCCAGACTTGCCCTTCACTTTGCCCATCACAGGGACCTTTGGCTAGGGACAGAAGAGAGAATTGGACTGCTGGAGAGCCAAAATGTCAGAGAAGGCGCTGCTCTGTCGTCTCTTCCTGTTCTCTATTTCAGCGGTATCTCTCTGCACACGCACACACACACGACTCTGCTTGCCAAGAGATTTTCCCAGAAGGCCTTACAGGGCGGGTAAACCGTTGCGGCCTGTTACTTATTAACCACAATCCTTTTACTTAACTACCTCTTTCTGTTTTCAGTTACTCCAGTTCTCTTTGTGATTAGGTTTTTTTCTTCTTCGCTGCTCCCTCGCTACGAGACAAACACAGGTTTCTGTTTATTCAAATCCAAATGACACAGAAGTGTATTTTATATGTTCATGCTAATGAGCTGCTGGGGATATTCTGTTCAGTTCTGTGCCCCCTTCATGCTGCCTTTAAAATGTTTTATCAAAAGGATGTTATGATAAATGAGACTTCCTATTGGGCAAGTAAACCCATGACCTCACATTGTCAGTAGGAGGGACTTCCCGAGGTCAGACTAAACAAACAAAAGGATGCTGGTTTCATTCGGAGTCCGTTTATTCAATTCATCACACCGGGACATTGCATTGGACTACAAGAGTGAACAAACAACACCACGCATTCGACACGGCCTCTGAAAATAGTAAAAGCACAGCACGGATTTCACACTGACACAAAGGGAAAACAAACAGGATGAGGCCCCTTCAGCATGTTGTGAGGAACATCAGTACGAGGCTTAAAACATCAAGGCGCCGTGTGGATTATCAACACACAGCAATCGTTACAATGTGCAGTTAAAAGAGTCCGATTTTGACTTTGTCTTCTTTGCAACCATTCAGGATACCGGTCTCCAGCAGCTTCATGAAGTCCAGTTTGATCTGAAATAGACATGTAAATAAGACATGTAAAAGAGAACTGTAGAGTTGATAGGCTAAAAAGTCTAAGACATTAAAAAATAGTCTGCTTTGAATAATAGTTTGCTAGAAATCGTAAATTAGAGCCTGACTGATGGATTTTCGGTGCCGATGCCGATATCAAGGACAGCAAAATTCTGATATCGATATTCGCGGTAGAACAATTATCAGGCTGATATTCAGCATTTCTCATATTCAGCAACTGATCATCAGTATCTGGGATTTTTTAAACACTGAATAATCTGAATCTGCAAAGTAACTAGTATCAGTACTTGAAATGTTCTTAAGTAAAATATACCAGGATTCATTCCATCACTGGTTGCAGATTTTCATTTTTACTGCAAATGAACGGTCCCAAATATCTTTTTTTTCAGTCTTCCTGAAAAAGCCATATCAGTCGACCACACATCTTTGCAGTGAGCCCTCAAATGTGTCCAACATTGCACTGAAACTATAAAGTTCACTGGGAATTTATCAATCAGTCGATCTTTATTAACACCAATTTTTACAACAAGAGTTATGGCACTTTCTAATTGGGCCGTACACTTTAATTAATCTAATTATTACTTAATTTAAGAACAATTTAATTTTAAATAACATCAAGCATCTGCATTATAATCTCTACAAAAAGATTTCATATCATCTAATGTTGGACAGCGTTTCCACTGATATGATATATATCTGTGTGTGTATTGGCCAACTGATATATCAGTCAGGCACAAGATGTCGCCTGAGATACTGTAGATAAGATAAGACTTTACTGATCCCTCGCCAGAGAAGTTCATTACTTCATTAACTTTAACACACTCCTAAGGCCAGTACTTCACTATCAAGCCCTCTAAACTATTTGTAATATCATCTTTCTGGCTCAGTCACATGTTAAAGTGAGAATCAAGGTTAATACAGAGAAACATTAAATCAATTTGAAAACAGCTGTCTGTTGTCAAACTCTGCGCATATCTACTCTGACAGAGAAGGTCAAGTCAAGTCAAAACAACAGTGACACAATTAAGAGGGGAGAGGGCTTTAAAGCTTCTCAAAAAATCCTAATAAAATCATCGACACAGTGTAATGAGTCAAAACAAGCTCATTATCTTTTCAGGCCAACAGGGGGCAGCAGTGGCCCACCTCAGGAATGTCCGCCATTCTGCGGAGCTTCTGGTCCCTCCAGTTCCAGTCCAAGACCAGATATCTCAACGCCCGCAGGCTCAAACCCTCTGGAGAAAGAAAAATCAAAACAAAGTTTTTTCACAGACGTCAAACACTTTTAAATTTCACAGTAATAATGGCGTCTCCACACCTACCTTTCTCAATGAGAGCGTTGATCCGAGCAGGGGTCCCTACTCCGATGTGGGTGACTCCTTTTTGCAGAAGCTTCACCTGCTCCTCTATCTGTACAGACAAAAGACAGACTGTTGAGAAAACACGTCATTGTGCACAGTTCAAATGCTTGTTATAACCACCATCGCCATTACCTTAATATGTTTTGCAAAAAGTTTTATTGCTTTGGCTGCACCCTTGAAGGTCGTCAGCTGCCTGGGGATGACACACAGAGAGCACAATTAAAAAGTTGTAATGGAGGAAATTCGACAAATGTGTCAAAACCTGTGTCACTTACTTAATGAGCTCGATGGCTCGGAGAGCAGAGCTACAGACGATGAGCAGAACCACAGAACTCTTTTCTGTGTGCTGCTTTTGAATCTTGGCCCACTTGGGACAAACTGGAAACAACGGGAAAAACAGGGAATAAAAGTGTGTTCAAGAATAAACGGCCGATGGGAGGTTTTAGTTTATAAAACACTCACCCTGTTTCAGGTACGAGGAGAGAGTGTGCGTCAAGTCATTACTGGACAGGAAGCAGGAGTCTGGACGATAAGGGAGGACAGACAGTGATGCTGGTGAATCAGATCAGCAGGTAATGACTGAACTTCTGATTTAAAAGGGACACGCCCTGACTCACCCAGCAACTTGAGCTCCTCCTGCTCGATCACGGAGCGCTTGTCTGAGAAGTACTGCGTCACCAGGTTCTGCAGGTCTGCCGGGCAGCCTGGTTTAGGCTCCGAAGAGGACAAGACATCTGTGATCGTCTTCTTCTTCTGGAAAACACAACATAGTTATGTAGAGTAACATTCAAAGACGAGGCCCAGTGACTGTTGTACCTCTTTGCAGCAGCAGGTGTCACCACACTCACCTTCCTCTTTTTCTTGGGTTTGGTTGACTTTTCCTCATCAGTCTCCTTCTTCTGAGGAATAACACACTCTTTCTGTGAAGACAATACATGCAGTACATTCAATTCAGGAAAAGTAATTATATATGCTATATTAACCAGTGTTTTGAGGGCATTTTAAGTTACTTGAGAAATTAATTCTTAAAAATCCTTTCGGTAAAGTCATTATATCATAAATCTGTGTAATATGTATCATATTATATCTGATTCAAAATCCATCAACATGCCTTGACTGTGGGTTGCAATTTAAGAATCAAGATCAATTTAATTATCATCATACAACCAGGGTTGTACAACCAAATGACAGTTGTAGTCCCTTTATGCTACTTAGCAGAACAAAATTACATAAACGTTAATAATAAATAAATCATAAAACATAAAAGAAAAATAATTCAGTTGGGGTGAGGATGATTGATTAAGGACTGATGAAAGAAGCTGCTCTGTAGTTTGGTGGTGTGGCAGCTGATACTCCTGTATTGCTTGCCAGATGGCAGCAAGGTGAACAGAATGAGGCTGGACTTTTCTCTATCAATTCATATTTTCACAATTAATGGTCTATTAATGTGTGTTCTATTTAATGTTTGTAGTTTTCCAGAACACAAAGTGACATCTACAAATGCTTTGCTGTATCCAGTTTACAGTCCAAATCTCTTAAATGATCTAATATAAAACAAAAGAAAGCCACAAATCTTCACGACGGAGACACTGAAACCATAGAATTGCATTTCTGCTTGAAAATGATTCAAACAATTAATTGATTAAGAAAAGGAATAGCAATTTCCTTTCTAGCATCTAGTCCAATACATCAAATTGGTTTACTTTCACACAGGCTTATTTCACTCACTTATACTTTCTACTCATGACACACTGCATTACGGGCAGATTCAGAGCAATAATATGACACCTCTCCTGATATCTATTCCATCTAACAAATTAAAATGCTGGTAATTTCAACAGAGTGGGTTGGGAGAAAATGTTTTTCTTATCAAGTGTACTATAAAAACCCTCTCAAGGCCATAACACTATAATACCTGTTCACTCTTTTTCTTCTTCTTGGCCTGAACTGATTTCTCCGTTACCCTCTTCCTCTTCTCCGGTTTTGTCTGTGCGTTTGTTTTTTCTGTTGGCTGCTTCTCTTTAGTCTCGTCCTCCTCCTCTGCCTCGGATGGATCTGAAATAAAAGAGGGAGAAATTTCCTCATTACCATTCTGGATTCATGGATTAACTTGCAACTGGGAGCAATGCAAGATAAAGAAACTATTAAGAGGCAGCACAGAGCTGAGAACACATTTCAGGTTAGGCTGAATGAGGCGTTGCTATTAACAGATATGCCTTACTACCATAACCATCTTACAAACAGACATACTCCCCATAGAAACAAGCGTCGGGAGTAATCACTTAAGCTTTTTCCATAGTTTGGCCCCCGAACTAGAGATCTGGCATTTACACCATTTGTAACAGACTTTTAAGGGTTGCTCATCAGCTGTGAGAGTCCAGGCAGCACATTTCAGTCACCACACAAAAGCAGAAAAACACAAACGTTCTCTGAGACGACAACAATGCTGCAGCAGACCTCAATCGACGCATCTGGTTATATTTAGCCTCTCTGTTGCTACCACTTCTCCGTGCATACCTCTCGTCTCATGCTATGAGGTCATCCTCAGACCCTCTGGCGTATATATGCTTGCTTGTTCAAAATACTTGAGCTTTAAAAACAGATGCCAGAGTGAACTTGGCAATACATTTGTGCGTTTTATTGCAGGGTCCTTCCTGAATGTGCACTTTTTAAATACCGGGGTTTTGCTTTGTAGTTCTCCCCATGGACCTTCAATATCAAAGATCTGACAACGCCCTTACTCCTTATTAAGTGGACCAACTGGATCAAATTTGTCACAAGTATTTGCTTGAGCCAAAGTTTAATTGTGGTGATGTCTGACTACTTAACATCAATGAGTTTTCAGAGAAATTTCATGCTTTGCTGTGGGTTGAAATACAATGAATGTCGTTTTTTCTTTCCAAATCCAGTAGCATCAAAACAGGTATTATATCATCAGCCACTGATGGAAAACAACTGCTGTGACCTCACTGACTGGGGTGTGGCCAAAGATGGAACAAGATTCTGTCTCAAACCATTGAGATCAATGCAGCCTGCAACAAAACTTTTCCACCCTAAAGATCGTGTGTGGGATTTGGGAGCAGAAATGTAATATTTTATCATCATAATTGTTGTGTTTTCATTGTCACTGATTGAGTTCTCTATACAGGGGGAGCAGAGTTCAGAACCAAGAACGGACGTGTTCAGTTGGTTGCAACCTGCAACAGCACCAAAATATGCCACTAAATCCTACAAACTGGACCTTGAAGTGAACCATTTAGTGTTTAATTGTCCTTTAAAGCGTTCAAACAATTTCAAGAACCATTTTGGAAAAACCTCTGAACTGTAATTTCTTGTTGGAGATATCAGGAATTTCTTGTTGGAGATATCAGGAATTTCTGTGAAGATAAGTTCCAAAGAACATCATATTACATGAATTTATAAATCATTATATATATTAAGTTAAGAAGAAGCACTTTATATTATATTCAGTAATGAGATCAGAAGGCGTTAATATGTCTGTAGGAGGTAGATCCATTATAATTCCCTTTTAAGTAGTTTATTTATTTTTTTAGCATAAATGTGAAACAGGAAGATTGTCATTTAAGAAACAGGCAGCCATGTGTGAGTTCATATCTCTACAACATCTAATGCCATGATGTTCTGCTATACACATTTCGTAATGCAACAACATCTTCCACTTGGGGAAAAACTACAGAAGTGTCTGCAGTTGTAATTGGCACCATGTCTGCAGAGCCACCACTTCTGGCAGTTAAAATGCAATATTAACACTGATACAGTTATTCTTATAGTGATTCTGTTCATTTAAAAACCAGCTGTGGGCAGTTTGTTTCTATCTGGTTTTACTTTTTAACAACCCAGTTGAAATATGCACTACTGCAACTGTAGCTTATTCCCATTCTGTGGACACACATGCAGCACAATTTCCAAACCTGTATTATATTTTAGCAACTCTAAATCAAATAACCCTTTTGAAATTATTTAGCCTATGGGTTTATGACCTTCAACAGTGGGTTTCTGTTACAGGCCACGAGCACTCCCAGATTTCCTGCCCTGTCTTCTAATTTCCAATCCTACAATCAGTTTATCCGGTCTATCACACCCTTCTCCTGTTATTTTTTTCCACTACCACTGTTCATTGGCCCTTATAGTCAAGAACCGTATAAAAGACAGGACAATATGGATGGATAAAGGATCTTGCACCCTCAATCTCCTGAGCAGGTCTTTTTCTTCTCATCATTCCACAACCACATCCTTTTCCCATTGCACATCTCACTCTAAGACTCTCAACCTTATTTGTTACAGTCATCTGTATTTGAACCAGTCAGGCACACACCCTGACTACTGAAAGACCACCCCCACTATTGACGGGCCAAAGCAAACCCCCAACCGCTTGTATTCATCCCTCTCTCGCTCTCATTCTGGACCGTTGGACGGAAAGTGAGGATAGACAGGTGCCAAAGACCAGGGGAACAGAGGACAAGGGCAAGAAGGAAGGCTTATTATAATGATACTTGAGTTAAATGGATCAAAATTATAACAAAGTTCAGGCCTTTAGGTGACCAGTCAGCGACCCGTCTGTCCTGTAGCAGGTAAGTGTTTTTTTCCTCCCCGCTGATGCTAAATGTACCTGTACGATCTGGCTTTGGGTTACTTCTGTACGTAGGCACTGAGCCATTGAGGAAGGTTGCCTGTTATAACATGCATAAATCTTTCCAAACATATAAAGATAATCATGAATGCAGATTTGAAAGTAAGAGGGATGAGGAGATTATAACCCATATATATATTTGTATATGCATACACACACATATTTTTTAAATTATTATTAGAATTAAAAAAAAAAAAAAATAGTTAGTTGATCTTTCTAACTTGAGTTGCACCATCCACAGACACAGTGTATGTGTTGACGACACAAAATACAATAAATCATCTGACAGCGCTGTTTTGTACTCATTGAGCTGTGAAATAATCTAGCCCACAAAACAATAAGCCTGTGGGGGTAGACGTTAACAAAACACACAGATGACAGGGACCTATTGACACGGCCAGCAATGCTGATCATAAACCTATAACATTTCTATTTTCATTAATGGCACAAAGATACAGGCCAACGAGCCATTCAGCAAACGGTGACGAGTTGCTGATTCAGCAGGTATTTGATTTGGTGTTACATGGTGGAATGTGGTATTTGGATAATTCAGGGTATTTTTGTTTCCATATGTGTCATCAGTGTAAGATCACAGAGATTGTGAGGTGTGAGGAGGGCCAATGGTGTGTCCCGGGTGGGACAGTGTTGCAGTGACAAATTACTGAATTATGAAGAACCAAACACTCAGTTACAAGTGTATTATATACAGCTGAACAAACTAATGCAACAGCCATGTCATGCTGATGCTTAGTTTAGTAATACTGTGATGTGTTTCTATTTAGTCTAGAATCATTGATATAAATTGGTTGGGCATAATATTAGAAACAAATCTCAGCGCAACAGCGCAACATAATTTAACAGTACCACAATTAACTCAAGCCTCAAAAATAACCATAACTTTGAATCAGCACCCCCCCTTAAATGAGCCCAAACAAAAAACGGAACATTATGACTTTAATTAGGATTTATTGCATTATCAGACTGCATTAGTTTTAGCTAGCCACTCAGTGTATTTTATGCCATATGTTCAGCGGACTACACACAGTAATGGGGACATTGTAGAAAGTAATGTTACTGAATTATTTTTTTATTTTTGCACTGTGATGAACGCAAACAAAATTCCACTTATTGTAGTGGTGTGGAGTCAGGAGTCAATAATCTCAAAACCTAGCCAATACAAACTCTTTATTGCATGTCTTGCTGTAACTTAAGGTGGAAATATGTTTTTTTTTTCTTTCTTTTGGTAATTGGGATAATTTGGGTGATGCAATGTTCCCATTATGAGCAAACCTAAACATACTTGTTACTTTGGTATGTAGGCCTAATCGCCTACTAGACTGAAAACTAG
Organism: Spondyliosoma cantharus; assembly: GCA_900302685.1. Lineage (NCBI taxonomy): Eukaryota > Metazoa > Chordata > Actinopteri > Spariformes > Sparidae > Spondyliosoma > Spondyliosoma cantharus. The sequence continues at coordinate 28,229 of OMLP01008052.1, read as the reverse complement.
CTTTGATGTCCTCCATCTTTGAAACACATTTACTTGGAGAGCATTACATTTGCTGGGGCCTGGGGGCCTGATTTATGTAAAGTCATCCAATCTGTACCTGCAATCTGTCTGTAATTAGTAACTGACTTATAACAGGCTCATCATGAGCAGCACATCATTGACTGATCATGAACAAAGTGCACCTCTAATGGCAAGCAAACAGAGCTGAGGGTAATGTGCATACCTGTCTGAACTTAGTTTAAATTGCTTAAATGTGACACAAAAGGCTTAGTAAATGTGGCTCTTATGGTGTTTAGCTGATCACTGCTGCAGCCCAACACACCTCTTATAGGATGGGTGATACATTAAAGGGAAAGTGGCTTATGTTGGGCTGCCACAGGCCCTCTATTAGAGAGATGAACACCATTTAGTGAAAAACACTAATTTAATACTTTGATGAAAGTGCTGAAAACCACCACTTGGTCTGAAATCTCACATTGGTGTATTGATTTAAAATGTGGTGGTCTAATGAATACTGAATGGCGTTACTGTATAACGCAGTACACCTAAGGAATCATATGTATTGATGTTTCTTAATTCATCCATGCAGGTTTTTCTCTATTTTGACAGCTCTCTTAATATTGCATCACTGCACTGGATTTTGCAGGTATTCTTATATAAAGGAAAAGTTCAGTATCTACTCACCACCATGCTGTTGGAAACGTTCTGTAGTTCACAAAACATTTCTGGAGCTTCAGGTAAGCATTGTAGCACTTTCCTGAACAACTCAGGTAGATGGGGACTTAAATTAATAAATAAAATGGCTCCATACAGCTTGTTGGGCATAATCCAAGCCCGATATTTACACCATTGACATGTGATCAACCTTATGCAACCATTTCAGACGGGGTGCACGTTTAACAGTTTAGCTTAGCAGCTATAGTGAAGAATTCACCATGATAGAGGATATTATCAAACAATCCAATATCTTCCAGGGCTTCCAGAGACTTGGATTATTCTGGAAGGGCTGTATGAAGCTATTCTATGTTTTGTGTTGATTGTTTACTCTTTTTTTTATATATCTTAAAACAAGTCCCTATCTAGGAGAATGCTGCAATGCTGTTTTGCTGTGAAGCTCCAGAAATGTTTAGTGGACTACAAAGATTCACCCGACTTTCAATTAGCATGAGGGTGAGTATATAATGCCTGACTTTTTTCTTTAAGTGAGAAGGCAAGAAAATCTTTCTTTCTTTGATGCATTTGGCATCAAAGATTAATGCCAAATGCAATACCTTAGACAACATAAAAATCAATACACTCTATTTAAACTACAGTATAAATGACTAAGAGACTTATTTCTATTCCAAGGGAATAAAGAAAGGAACTAACAGGAGAATGGAATAGCATAAAGATGGTGAATGGATTGGAGGTTGTGACAAAGATAACTCAATGCATACCAGATAATTAAAACTATAATGAGGAAACCAAGCTTACTCTCAAGTTTGCTGGCTTCAAATTGAGAAGTACCTGATTCAGCTGCATACTGTTAACAGATGCCAGGAAGAGAAACCTGTTTCAATAAGTCTAAAGTGCTTCCTGAAGAGAGCAGACGTTGACCTATGAGAGAAGGTCGGTGCCTTCAGTGTCTTGCCCCCAATATTCTCAGTTGCCCCAGATGGTGGAGTCAGTAGGACGACTTATACTTTCAGACATATACAGGGCAATGAGCTTACATCTCAGATAACCATGGATCAATGAAAGTTAGTGTCTATAGAGGGCTCAGATGCAAGGAAATGGGGCCGCCTGGTCATCTTTAATAGGTGATCAATAGAGGTGACTGGTTTTAATGGATGTTCGATGGTGCTGACTGGATGTAATGAGGATCAATCGACTGGCTCCAGGAAACGGCTGATTGTTACAGTTCCAGACAAATAGCACTTTAGTTTTTAGGGCTGATGTGCTCGCTTGTGTAAACTGGCACTGAGCCTACACAGCTGCTTTAAACTGTGTCTGCCATGAGCCCAGAAAAGCTCTTAATTACCATCACAGTTGACTATCAGTCTGATTAAAGATAACACTTTGGCCTGTACAGAGGGATAAGTCAAACCAATCATAACCTTTATCCTCCTGCCACCCAAACAGGTTCTACTTTACACAAACATGGCCACCCAACCCCCAAAAATTCTGTGTGGTATTTTCATTGCGTGCTTCTATAAAAACAATATGATACTTTCCTTGAAATCAATTCAGCGCTTGTTTATACAATCAATAACTCATCTCAAGACATGTACTATTCCCTGATCTTGGGAGTGGCGTGGGCGGGTGAGTGCATGTAGCAGTTATTGGTTTTGGAGGCCTCCAGCTTCCTCTCTAAGGCCACAATCTGAGCATGTGTTATTGTTAAATCAATGGGAACTTACAACAACACATACAAAAATAGCAAGCTGGCTGTGAGGCAAAAAGGAATACCAGTCTTGTTACAAAGCCATTGTCTTCCTTGCTGTTCAACCCAATTCACTCAATTGGCAAAATATTACGACTATGTATTCAATTACATGTTGCCATGTTGTTTGCTGTGATGCTGATCCAAGGACTTGTTGATTGTAAATATTTTTTTAGATAAAAGATGACATAAAGAACCGCAGTTACCATGATAAAATGTGGGCAGGTAATGATTTTGCCAACCATGGATACGTTTACATTTGTACCTGTCAAAGGCTACGTATCATTTCTACAAAACATGTCATAGCACGTTGACATTACATTTTTACGACATGTCTGTCATGTCCGGCATAGGCAAGTTAGTTACAGGCAAGATGGCTGCCAAGTAGGGCTGCATGATATATCGCTTGAGCATCGTCATCGCCATGTACATGTGCGCAATAGTCACATCGCAGGGCCTGCCATGTAGGAGGCAAATTAACTCATCTAATTTCAAGTGTACCTGACACTGTGCATGCAGACGCTGCATGCGCAGCGATCCGTCAATCACATTAGTTCTTATGCAACCACGCCCCTGCACATGGAGTGAGTCGCTGGTAACAACATTGAAAAATGAGCAACGAACTAGCGAAAATGCTGAAACAGAAGACTTGGTGGCAAAAAGAAAAGCAACGTTAGTTATCTGGAATTATTTTGGCTACAAGAAGGATGATATTGACCAAACACGTGTTCTGTGTCGACAGTGCCTTGCATCTGTTGCCACAACGAGAGGTAACAACTAATTTGTTTGACCATTTACGTCGGTACCATGCAGCTCAGCACAACGAATGCTTTCGGGCTGCTCTTATTTTATTTATCTATTAATTTTAATATTGTTTTGTTAAAGCTTGTTTATTTATTTTCTACTATTTACAAAACAAGGGTTTGTGGACCACTTGGGAATCTGATGTAGAGCTGCTCTTATTATTTATTTATTTATTTTTAAATCATTTTTGATAAAAAGAAATATGTTTAGTTTTGCTGTAAAAGATTTCAGTTGTTGAATAAAAGGTTGAACAACCTGTTTATCACTTATTGTTATTTACTTAATGTAATTATGAAGCTAGAATGTTCCATTTTAAGATGGAGAGCTGAAAAGGTTCAAAGGTTTGTTTACTGTCATTCAATTCACGTTTGCACATGATAGAACGAAACATGTACTCAGGTCCCAGCACAATAAAAGCAAGTAATAAAAGATAACAATAGCAGTGCAGCATAATATAAAGTGCTATTCATCTGATGAAAATTCCTGTATTTTTTCATATCGCAATATATATCGCAGGGTTAAAAAAAATCGCAATGTCAGTTTTTTCCAATATCATGCAGCCCTACTGCCAAGCCAGTGACCTGTGTTCAAGACTGAATTTCCACATTTGTAAGTGAGAAACCACTGGATGTGGCAAGTAGCAACATAAAAAAGTCATCTTTCAAAATATCAATTTTTTTGCAGATAAGTTCATTGCTAACATTTATTTTAGTGATTTGGTTGAATTAAGACACTTTGAGGATTCAGACCGATTTACAAGCTTGCAAAATGATGTGTGATATGGGTAGTTGTCTTTTGGATGCTCTTCTTAGGGTTTGTTAGGACATTTAACCTTTTGTATCAATGAGACTCTTGAGCTGAGAAATAATAAAGTGCAGGGATGGTTTATCACCAGCAGGGGGGGTATTGGATGCACAGTGAGGGAAAAAACGATTACCTATTTAAGATTTCTGCAACCATATTTTCCATATTATTCACCATGTTAATCTCTTGTGAAGAGCATGGTGTATTACACTCACACATATACACACAGACTCATACCTTCTGAACTCATGAAATCTGAAACAGTAAATCAAACGCTTTTCATGCTCTGAAACAATGCACACCCAGAACATCTACTCATGGCAAAATTTTACCACAGCAAAGAGCAGATACACTAAGCTGATAAGAAATGGGTGTTCAACAATATGTAGGTTTTGATTTGAGTCAGACAGGTGTAGCTGACCTTAAATTCACCTAAGTAAAGCCAAATTTTATATTCACGGACACACAGATCTTGCAGGTCCCCATCATAATTTCTCCAGTCTATATGACAAAAAAGTATATGTATATATACACATCTATAAAAAAAATCATGGAAAGACTTTGAATTTGTGCATAACTATCTGATGTCTTTGGATATGTGCATAAAAGGTTGGGCTAAACTGACTTGTTTCAGTGACGTACACACTGACATTCGACCGTCTTGACATTCACGTGTTTTAGTAAATCCAATCCTGGCTGGCAGTGAAGCGGGAACGTCTAATGATGTCCACAAGAGGTGCTAATCAGAGACATGAGGTTATCTAAATAACTCAAAGCTTTTAAGCTTCCACAAGAAACAAATGAGGAAACCCTTTATCTGCCCTCGAGACAGCAAAATGCAACTGATGTAATGTGGATACTGCTAATAAATTTAGCCTTTACTTAAGCTTTCGGCACTACTCTTTCTACTGTCGTTACAGCTTTGTCTCCATTTTTCTTAAAACTACAAACTGATCATTATCTTTACATCCATTCCTCTCTTGCTCTTTTCTGAATGTCCTGACAGCCGGTATCACGTGGATGATATTTCTTACATTGCTCCAGTCTTTCTTTCGCTGTCAATCACCAACACAAGATGCAATACATGTGGAATCTAGCATCTGATATCAGAGTGAGGACAGAGGGTCAATGTGTTGGAGTGAAAGGAGCATGCTTGTCCAAGAGCATAGACTTCAGTGCACACAAAATCAACAATAAATGGTAGAATTTCACATGTTCGTTATTCAATAAACAGTCTTCCAGTCGAGGAGGTCTTGCTCAACAACAGTATCTTCTAGAGGACAAACCTTACATCATTACAAAACAATGTAGACAATATTTCATTACATCACTGACGGCAAAACGTTTGTTGTTATGCTTTCCACAAATATGGTTACCATTTGATTTATAAACATAAGATGGTGTAATGTAGGAAAGACCACCTATAAGAAAAATGTTGCACAAAACAAAAGAGCAAATACACTGATTTGGAAAGACTTAAAAAACAGCATTTATGAAGATGGAGAGTCTAATTTCAGCTGCCTAGTTATTACAAATAAGACTTCAATACTACACTTGCAATCCAGAAAAGTGCCACGTTTTTTACAGTACACAGTACATGACCTCATACCTCATGAAACTGCTTGGCTTAACTTCAATACTGCATTTGAGTTCAACAACCAACATCACAATAATGTATACCTTAGAGATCACCAAGAAACAGCTGTACAACAGTCAGCCACAACATTTGTACCCCCGAAAGGTGAAAGGTGTACACCCTCTGATGGCAAAGGCACTAATGGCAGTGCCCCCCAGTTCTCAGGAATGGCCGCAGAATTTAACATATCAAAGTGGCATCTACATAAATTCTAGGACCCAAGGTTCCCCAGGAGCACATTGCATTTTAACAAATTAATCAAAGTTATTCACTTCACCTGTGAGTCATGATAATGTTGTGGTTGATCGGTGTATAGCAGTTTACCTGATGGTGTGCTCTTGCTTCACAGATCTGTAGGAGAATATTCTATTCTAAGATTTAGATCACAAATGAGGTTTTCAAAGGAATCTAAATCATAACAAAATGATTGCACTCAATGTTTGTCATCAATCCTAAACCCAACATTCAGTAGTCTTGATAGCCTTGAGCTCTATAAGCAGCACAGACGGCAGTAACACTGCCACATCTGGCACTTAAAACGTATCAATGACAATAAAAGGCGAATGGGAGCCATACTCAAATATTTAACACCTTCTGTCAGGCACATTAAACAAAACACCCAAATACTGAGAGAGACTGGTGTTTGAGGCAGAAAATATCACCCTTGCTCTATGTAAGAGTAAATCTGAAATATTTCCAAAGGATTCTGTCGTTTCTTAATCCTTCCCCGGTAGTGTTAATTAATGTGCATGAACAAGACAAAATTGTTTGGACAATCTTGATGTAAAAAATGAATTACAACTCATTTACAAGAATTAAAGAATCACGGTCAAATTAATTGATTTATCTGGTAATTAAACACCAGTCTGACTTCTCTCTCACTGCACCTTTTCTGATACCTCCACTAAGTCGAGATACTGAGTCAGAACTGAGTCAAGACATCTGTTCTATAGTATGGTAAATTCTATGACAATAAAAATGCCATATTGCAACACTTTAAACACAGCATATAATGTTATTAGGCACAGTTATAACACCTGCAGTGAAGGTGGAGGATTGTCATCTCATGGTAAAGTCATCAGTGTGTGAAGTATTTTGCAAGAAACGTGGCCCTAACCAAAATCAAGAATTACAACAGCAGCATTTCTGATGTCAAAATACATTTATAGGCTCTTTAACATCTCACTCTCTCTGTAGCTGGCTTGCTAACTGTATAATTTTCTCTGTTATGCCTCTCTTACCGAACATGCCTTCGGCACTGTCCTCGTGCCAAAACATACATCAGCCATACAGGATGCATATTACAAAGTGCTCTGCCAACTTAACCCTGGAAACTGGAGACCAAAGAGGACTTTAGGGCACAGAATGAGCCAGTCTCCCATGACAGGTGGATATAAAGTGGATATGAGCTGCTCAGGGGAATGAATAGCTGAGGCAGGGGTCTCAAACTTTAATTACCTGGGGGCCATGAACCAGGTTGTTTTCTCTTTCCTCTCCCTTGTAAGACCTATCATACATCTCCACATGTTTAGGAGAGTTATGCTGCTTTGAGCTTGCAATATTGCTTATGTCCTCCTAAATCTATACGATTCATATGTGTTTACTACGGTTGACCTGAACACTTTGAGGCTTCAATCAATGCCATGGTTATTGATGTCCAAATTGGTATTCGAAAGAAAAGACTTTGTCCTTATTGCACAGCTCTACGTCTTGACCTCGTCTCTCCTTGGACTCATATTTACAATGACATCAACAAAAGCATAGTCTCTCAGTTTGAGACTCCTGAGCTAACCATGATCTGAGAACATACAGAGGGGCTCACTTAGTGCCTAATCTATAGTCTATAGTTGTATATAAAAGTGATGAACCTCAACTTGAGATTGCTGCCGATTAGACCGCTGGTTTGAAAATGTTGAGGAAGAGATGTGACAATTCACCGGTCCCAGACAATATTTGTAATTCTCCTGACTTCATTGTGAAGATACCACCTGGATGAGTAGACACGCTTTGATCGGGAGAGAGTGAGTCTGGTGAGTTTGAATTTCAATGCATGTGTTAATGGTTTATTCCGAGGGCAGCCGGTGCCCTTTTGAGGAGACAGGGGCAGGCAGGAGGGATGCAGGCATGCTGCCCCTGGGTTGTGTTCAGATAAATAAACAAAGGCGGCCACATGTGCGACTACCAACCTGCCGGCCAAGAAGACAGTCCTCAGTGAGGCAACCCTGGCAATCATTATTAAGGCGGACTCTGGCTCTGAGCCAGAACTGACGTTTGGAGGTATTTTCACATGCCTGGCATCGTGTGGGAGTGTGTTTAGACATCAGCATGCATGTGCTCGTCTAGACACCGTGACCACACTAAAGAATTAACAGTCTGACGCATGTCACGGTGTGTGAAAGAGCAAGAGAGAAAACAGTGAGTTCAGACTAGGGCTGCACGATATCGGAAAAAACTGACATTGCGTTTTTTTTTAACCCTGTGATATATATTGCGATATGAAAAAATACAGGAATTTTCATCAGATGACCTGAATAGAACTTTATGTTATGCTGCACTGCTGGTATCTTGTGGACAATTAACCTGCACTGATCTTACCCATTTTTTGTCGATGTTAGGAGTATGGCTTCAGTCTGTGTTTTAGAGATATTCTTATTGTTATCTTTTATTGCTTGCTTTTATTGCGCTGGGACCTGAGTACATGTTTCGTTCTATCCATCTAAAAATGGAACATTCTAGCTTCATAATTACATTAAGTAACTAACAATAAGTGATAAACAGGTTGTTCAACCTTTTATTCAACAACTGAAATCTTTTACAGCAAAACTAAACATCTTTCTTTTTAATCAAAAATGATTTAAAAAATAATAATAATAATAATAATAAGAGCAGCTCTACATCAGATTCCTGAGTGGTCCACAACTCTAGTTCAGACCCATCAGGGGCAAGGGTATCGAATGAGTACAAAGACAGATGTTTATATACTGTTATGCCCAAGGAAAACTGATACCAGGCCGCCACTGCTCCACTGCATGTTGTCATCTTGATGAACCCTGGGCTAAACCAATTCAACCTGACAGGAGGAGGTTATCTTAGGTCCAAACCATTTCATTTCTTTGAATCTAGGCCCTCTTGAAGAAGAATACCAAGTTAATAGATCATTTTGATTACATGTATTAAAAGGTAGGGAGTGGTCCTGTATGTTGTTCTGTTTTTTGAATACAGTTCCTCAGTACAGTAAGTCTTAATCGTTCAAAGTGACCCAATGAAAACTCCACACAGCACTCATCTTAAGAGCTTCTATCATCCCTTCTTTTCAATGAAAACAAGTGGAGTAAAAGAACTCGGGGACAGCTCAGACAGCTTCATCTGTCTTCCTGATTGATACAGAGGGGGGTTCAGGAAGAAGGGAGGGAGGTTGAGATCGTCACAGCGTCCAAGAGAAAATACCTCTATGCAGACTCCATCTATTAAGTAAGCCGACACTCTCACAAGGATTCAATATCTGTAGGTGTTTTGGCTGCATTTTGAACCAGCTAAAGGGCTTGCTTTCTGTTTGGTGTTTTTCTTGCTCAATGTTTGTCCCATTTGTACAAGTGTTCATCTTGTCGAGAGAAACTCAAGGTTGCTCTCAGGCCTTGGTGACAACAAGCAGATGCTGCCCGTCTGCGTGCTTGTGTAAGAGGAAAGAGAGAAAAATAGAGAGGGGGGTAAGAGAGAAAGGGTCTCACTGCTTTCCTCTTCAGCAACAGAATTAGTAACACACCAGTAAAATGGTCTGAGGAGGCTGTAATCAGGATTAAAAACTGCAGAGAAAAACATGAACCTCGAGACACTTCTCAATATGTCACCAAACTGCTTTTTTGTTATTCCCACAAGATTTTAAAACACATGGGCATTTAGTTACTTATCTTAAGAAACTTGACCAACAACTAGGGAATAATAGGCGTTCCCAGCCACTATGAAAGCTTGGACTAGAGAAGCAGAACTGAAGAGCAGAGAGATGACATCATCTTTCACTAATATGAACCTTCTTGCTTTTTGTCTCTCTCTATATGGGATGAGAACACCAAGTCTGACTTGGTGTTCTCATCCCTACGCAAAGCTGGCTATTCAACACTTCACTGATGTGATTTACTTCAATTACACACATATGCACACATGCCACACACACATATCTCACTCTCATATGGTGAGTAATTAAGGTCCTCTTTTCTGGCAACCGTGTTTCCTTTTGTCTGCCAAGCTGACAGTGATTTCTGTAAATGTGCTAAGAGTTAGGACCAGGAGATGACATAAGCCTCACACAGAGCAATGCCAGGCACAGGCCTATCCGTTTCAGTAACACTAACTGTTATGACATGAGGCCTTTTGACTTTGGATTAGTCAATAAAAGCTTATATGGTCTGCATCAGCCAGCTGCTTATTAAAGCCACACAATATTAATCTGTACTTCTAAGACAATGACTGACCGTGTTCAACCTCTTTGATAGGAAGCACATATTCCTCTTTGTTCCAATGTTCAGCTGCTACCTTCAATTATTTCTAATTTTCCACTTCCTCCTAGGTGGACATGCACTCAGTCGGTAAAAGTGAAAAAGTGCTTCCGTGGAGCAAAGATGATCTGAAGAAACAAGACTCAGAGTCTCGCTTCCACCCTTTACAGGCCCCACAAATAACTATTCAGAGGACCAACATGCGAAACAAGAGAGAGAGGTGGGAAGGCAGACACAGAAGAGAGGACCTGTCCCGTGATGACTTGTTGTTTCTGCTCAGTATTCTGGAGGGAGAACTACAGGTAGGGTGATCTGTTGACCTTCTGTGTATGTAGGGCTGCGGCTATCGAACATTTTTAGAATAGAGTATTCAACCGATTATCCCATAGATTAATCTAATAAAAAATAATTTTGCATTATTAAACAACAATACCAAATAATGCATGACGAAAATGACAGGCCTGTTAAATAGGCCAAGCAATTGGCTTTTATTCCTGAAAAAAAGATACAGGTATTTATTCCAACTCCAACTCTTGGCTATGCATAACAAATGTCATGATGTAAACTAGCCCTATGCTCACTTAAAAGTAAACATGTTAATATAGATTTGTGCACCTGCAGGATTAACCATTACTGACAAATAACCTATTAACAATGTCTGGAGTAGGCCTATACGGTATGGTGGTAACCTAACACCTGGAGTAAGGGTGTGTGTTTGTTTGTGTGTGCACGCGTATGTGAGGGAGAATGAGAGAGACGAGCTGAGTGTGTGTGTGGAAAGGAGTTATTTGGTGTAGGCTATTACTCTCTTGCAAATTTAACACAAATTAGTTTCCACATCTTAACATGATATCTAGTCATACCAACATCAGGCTACAGTCTCCACAAATACCATACGTTCTAACTAGCGATGGTAGGCTGCGTTAAATTAGCTAACATCAATGTTTACATTAGCTTGTGTCGACGACGCTTGGTGAGCTGGTGTTAACAACTGGATGCTTTCGGTTCAGATGTTGAATCATTGTTTATGTGCTGTTGTGGTACGCCAGTTCTGCATTGCAGTAGACACATTGCACTCTGTTATCTTCTTTATTAAGTGTGAA
>OMLP01008052.1:3860-16947 GCA_900302685.1 Spondyliosoma cantharus | reverse complement strand
GACACGCTGCACTTTGTTATCTTCATTTATAAGTGTGAAATGATCCCAAACTTTGGATATTCTCTGACTTTCACGGACGGTTTCTTGGCTCTCCGCCATCGCGCCAACTCAATTCTGAACGTAGTGGTGTGTGTCCGCAATAACAGTCCGTGTGGAAAAATTATCCCTGAGCTAAGCAGGCCACATAACGCGGGTGATAGGAATTAAACGAAGCCTCGAGGCAGAGATTTTGCTTTGACCATTTTTTTAATTCAAATTATTCGAGTTACTCAAGTAAGAGTAATCGTTTCAGCTCTATGTGTATGCATTAATTCTGTAGTTGTTTATCCATCTCATCATCTGAAAAGTCAAATAAATTGCACTGTGACAAACTGCAACTAATTATCATTTTCATTGTTGACTTATTTGTCAGTTATTTTCTCTTTTTTTGACTTTCTTAAAAAGCAAATACTCAAACTATTAGATTATCAAAATAGCTAGTTTGCAGTTAATTTAATAATTCACAAATAATCACATATTAAACGATTAAATCAAATAATTAAATAACTGTTGCAGCTCTATGGAAGTTTAAGCCTGTGCTCTACTGCTATGTTTGTCACACTAGGCCAGAGATGAGGTAATTGCTGTACTGAAATCAGAGAAGATGGATTCAGCTCTACTGGGGGCCCACTATGGTTTCAACGCACCGGATGAGGCACTCCGTGCACTACAGAGAGACTCCCTGCGGGCCCAGCAGTACCACCAGCAGGATGTGTACAAGAAACCAATCGTTGAGGTACCAAGAGCCAATAATAAGAAACTAGACGCCATATGGAGCAGATAATCAAATTTAACGAGGTGAATCCATTACTGTCTGACGAGAGCATAGATTACTGCTGCATCACTGCACAAATTTGTTATTTTGCACTACAGGTGTTACATGTGCTGGATTTATTTTTAGCAGTGATTATAAATATGTAAAGTGAAGTTTTTTTTCCCGCTCAGATTTGGTCTGTGGGTTATCCCAAGTAACCAGTACATTCTTTCAGTAAAATAACTGCACAGCAGGGCGGGCCAATTTAGCTGGAACATAACACAATGTGTTTCATTTCATTTAATTATTGATAAGTTTAATGACCTATATCTTTAATTAAAACCAGGGGATGAGAGGTTGAATTTAACCATTTTGTTTTTAATTCAAATGTTTTTTTTTTACATTTTTGACTCCCATAAGTCAAGGTACACTGTCAACTTCCTCTTCACAGCCTCCTGTGTTGTTTCCCCCTCAGCTCAATCACATGGTGGAGACCCAGAAGCGCTCATCCCAAAGAATGATGGAGCAGCTCCTGGAGGTGTCCTGCTCACACAGAGGTGCCCTACACAGACTAGAGGAGCAAGAGAGGAGCCACAGGGCTTTTATCCATAAGAGCAATGGCCTTACCACTCTACTGGAGCAGGACAGAGAGAGGTTCGTGCACTAAACCCTAGAAGTTCAGATGAATGCTTAAGCAAAGACAACATTGATATTTTATAGCTCCCACCAAATTGGAAGCCTGTGTTGAAGCTAGACTTGTAGAAATATCCAAGCCTTTCAGAATCCCTCCTGATGTAAATAGAAGAGGATTTACAGCGAGTGTAGAAGAGGCTAAGGGATTAAAGTATTTCAGCACACTGGAACAAGCCAGATCGGAGCTCTGTGATGTACACTTGTACAGGCTTAGATTGGCCTGTAATGCTCTTCATGGCTGAGTGAAAGAGCGAAGGCGCTGCTGGCTGCCGCATTTCTACCAGCCCACTGAATGTGACCTCAAGACTGTACTTAAGAGTTACTCCACTCAGACACAGTCCATTACATCCTGGACTCGGTTAGACCTTGCGGCCAGCCTGGCTCTGTTCACTCTCCCTTGTAAACACATAAACATTCACTCACATGCAATTACATGTACAGTCTAAATCGGCACCCTACTGGCCGATTCGACAGTACCACACGGCACAGGATGAAGCCTTTTTCTAAAGTAAATGGGTTGAGGCTTTGCTGGTGGGTAGAAAGATTTTCTTCCCAAATAGAGAGCACATTTAGGTGTGGCCTTTGGGTATAGCTAGGTCTAACATGAAGATGGTCACTGGTTCTCCTATGCAATTTGAGGCCCACAGCGGGGCTGTTGTGTTGAAGTCTCAGTTGTCTCGGCTCATGTACCATCCGAGTCCACTCTGTAATCTAGCTGTGTCGAGTCTGGACCCGCACTGGGCCTGCAGCCTTGGGAGGAGACTAGTTGTCTGCGTCTGTGTGCCAAAATGAAAAACGCTTTACTGATCCACCACAGGCACACACACGCAATTAAAGACCAAAAATAGTCATGCCAGTAGGGTGATTAACTTTACTAGAACTCTGTCCATTCAAATACAATGTGGAAAACCGAAACATGCACACATAAAGGCTTTGTGGTCCATCTTGGCCTAATGATGATTAATACATGAGTAGACAGCATGTCTGTGGTGCAGTGTGAACCCTGTGTGGCTCAAACATTTATGACTGCTTCAACACAGAGGATTTTCATCTCCCTGCCTTCCCTCCTTTCTGAATTACTTTCAAGAAAATGGGTCTGAAACCTCACACTTAAAGCTACCACACAAGCTGAAGTATGGGCTGACAGCATGAAGAAACTGTGACTTTGCATTAAGGTTGGACTGTTGGAGACATGCGGCCCTTTTCCATGCACTTATGCCGGCTTGGTTTAACTCAGTGTATCAGCCCAGCGTGGCAGGAAATTTCATCTCCATTACGACAGGGCTACCTGCTTTAAGATACGTCTAATGCACTTGTCATAAGTCAACAACATTCAAAAGCAGCAGGCTGATTCATGGTCTATCGAGTAGTCAAAGGAGCGGCCATAAAATGGTGGATCAACACATTTGATTTTCTCTAAATTCTTCAGAGAATAAAATCCCTGTTTTCTTTTCGCTGCAACAGTTTTTTTCCAATAATACAGCACCACAGGTTAAAGAAGTTTTTTTTATCAGTTGTTGATGAGCTGTTTGCAGAGGTGCAGTAAAAGCATGTGGTCTGCAGCTCTTAATCTAACATAACTGCTCCTAATCCCTATATTGTAAATTCTCCACAACAAAGGTCGCCTGTTAATTTGCCATTTAAAAGCTTTTATTAGAAAAGCAGCAAAATCAGGAATTGTGGGGTTTCATCAGCAGTTACTGGCATACTTAGGCACCCCACTCTGGATATGATCCATCGCAGGTGCTGCTAAGAACAACTCAGGACATTTAAACTGGTAATGTAAATGCAAATCAGCGCGGTATGGTTTGAGTCAGCAACGCAAAGGCGAGAGCGTCCCATTTAACAGCGGTTGACACGGTTAACATTGTCTCTCCGAAGGACTTGCTTTCAAAGACAGCAAAGGCCGGGTCAGGGATGCAGACCCTGAATTGAGACACAGCAACAGATTACATTATTTGCACACCGCCCCCAGGGTCTTTCTGCTTTTAAAAAAAATTCAGTACTAGTCAGACGACAGACGCTACGAGTAGAGTCGGGCACCAAATAGCAGGAATCACATTTCCCTTATAAAGAGAAGAGAGTAAGGACAAAATGGCTGACAAAATGATGGTGGATGATCAGGTGACAAAGCTAAAAGCGAAAGCACCTGTTTGGTATATTTTAGAATTGAACCCAATGCAAATAGGGAAACTGATCATTTTAAATTAGGGAAATGGAGGAATACCTCCCTGAGAAGTTGGAGGAGTGCAGCCTTGCAGTCTTCTGCATCTCTTCATCTAAGCCCCTTCTTGTATATAGAACTTCTCCCTTGATCTGCTGTCAACAAATGCCAAAAATCACTGTTGTTTTGCCTGGTCTCTTCATTGTAGATGTCAGTAGCTGTGTTAACACACTGCATTTCCTGTGACCAGCCTACATGAAAGTAAAAGTCTATTCATGTTTCACCAGTTAAATGCTTTTATTGTGAAGCTGTAGGAAATGCTCAGTTTGCATTTGAAGCAAATTAACACAGCAACACAAAAATGTTTAGCATTGCTTTGCCTTGGCATCTTAGCTTTGTCACTTTGCTGCTTTAAATCTGATATGGTAGAGTATTTAACATTTTTGACCCGCTGTTGGTCAGCCAAAAAGTTCAATCAGGGGACGTCATCCTCTCGGCACCTTTTGAAAATTCTGAGGGACATTTTTGCACGATTTTCTGACATTTCACAGACCAAACTAATCAATGAATTGGGAGCAGATTAAACCTTAATGAAAATAATTAGTTGCAGCTCTAGTTTTCAAACTAAATAAATGACTGCTCCTTATCAAGCATCCACAACCCATTCACACAGCAATGCTCTATGCCTGTATTATACTAAGTGTCTATTAGCACCTGGTTATAAAAAGAGTTTATACTCCCCCTTCTTTGTTTTCCGAACTGCACTTCAGCTTTTTGAGCTCGGCACAAATAGGTTTGAGCTGAGTCAATGCTTGCATTTGTCCACAGGGTAAACAACACGAGGCACATGGCGATATGCCTGTCCCTTTCATCTCCCTCTCCATCCTGTCCTTCTTACATCTCGCTCTGCAGTAGCCTAAATATTTAACTGAAAGAATTTCCACTCCTACTCCAAATCCTCTTCAACTATCTTTCAATCTCCCTCCCTGTTTCTTTTCAAAGCATATGCTCTGAGCCAAGAGAGCCTCTCAGACAGGCTTAAAATCAGCACCCCTCTCTCATTTTCATTTCTCTGAAAAAGTAGCTCCACAAGGTGCCATGTGCAGAGCAGATGACCTGTTTCAGCTGTGAACTATACGGTAAAATTCCAGTCACGGCATATAATTACTTTATGCCATAGTACAATCCCTGTTGCGTGTCAAAGGATGATTACATCTGCACATCACAATGCAGCAATCTGGTTGTTCCAACCTCAGCTATCAGAACATGCTCTAAGTGTGTGTATGTTTCCTATGGTCTGTCACTGGGCTGGCAGCATCTCAGCATTAACCTCACACACATGTTCAACACACCAAAGACATTCATGCTCTCATCTGTTCACTTGAGTTATGAATCACAAACTTTTAATAGGCTCTACCCTATACCCACAAAGTCATGTGGTCTTCTCATCAATATATTTAACATCATACACAATTATTGCTACAGATATAGGAAAGGAATGCAGACTAAATGTTTACAGCTGTTTGACTGTACTGGGCACGCTATCATTTTCCTAGCATGGCAAAGTTAAGTCATGTTGTTCAGCCAATCATAGTGTACAAAGTGCTTGACACCATACCCTTAAACAACCAGCCTAACCTTTTTTGTGTGGTCATTGGAGGGTTTGCTGTCAGAACATGTGAAGCTAGAGTTGTAAAAAAGCATGTTAATGGTAAAGTCAACATGCTCACATGGTCAGTAGGTATAATATAGTATGTGAGATATACATAAGAATGTGAAAGAGGTGAAAAAGAGGTGAAAATCGTGGGATCATAAAAGTCATCTCTGTTCTGGGGACCTTGAATTTTAGTATAAAAATGAATACCGATCTATTAATACCTGTTGAGATATTTTAATCTGGACCAAAGAGGTGTATCATAGACCAGACTGACACCGCCATCTCCAGGACCATACTGCTAGGATGGCTAACGAGTGGTCATTGAAAAACTTAAACAAGCTCTCTGGCTTGGTTAAACATGGTGGAGAAAACATTTTGAAGACAATGCTCAAAGGAAAGGACAAAGTCAACCGTGCCGTGGCGGAAACCCACAGCTGTTCCATCCATCCCTCACACTCAAATCCACCATCTGCCTTCTCAGTCAATAATGTGTCAGTTTCAAAGCTTCAATTTGCCTTTTCTATGACACTTTACAGTCGTGCTAAGCACAAGTGATGGATTTGTGAAAGGCAGTAGCTAAAAAAAAAAAAAACTCAATATCTCTAAATTACACCCCTGGATGAAAAAAGGGGCCATGACAACAGAGTGCTACTCTCATATTGGGGCATATTACATATCGGCAATGGTTGAGGGTTTTCTTGGAAATGCCTTTGAGGGATCATGCTTGTAATTGAGGACAGGCGATGCAATGCCAACCCCTCCTCTAAGGGAAACGGGACCTCATGAACTCTGATTTGGGAGTTGGTTTGTGGATAGGGACTGCAAAGTATGAGGAGGATTTGTCTTTCATATTCAACAAACAGAGAAATATCTCATCGTACTTGAGAGTTGTTAGGGCCAAAGCTGAATAATCACGCAGGTTAATTTATAGGCCATAGCCTTGTCTGATCTGCAGCTAACTACTAGCCCATAGCTAATAATCAATGTGTAAATGCTTTGGGTGAAGAGAGGTTTAAAGTAGCACGTTCCCCCTTAATTATTATTATACAGTAAGTAGTAGACAGCTTCAACTAGTACTATTTGTTCTCAATACCCATATATCGGATTTTCTTGGATTCTTTCCTATAATAGTTTGAATTGTGTTCCATTGTTGTTTTTTTTAGAATATTCATAAAAAAGCAGTTCTGATCTGTGGACTGTTCAGACAGGATTTAATTTCCAGCAAAACACAAATTTCTCTGGGAATCAAATCAAAATAACCCAAAGGATCTTTTTCTCCATTATAATTAAGGCCGCTCCAACCAGGATTTTTGGGGCTGATCACCGATCACTGCAAGATACCCATCGCCAATTACCAATCAAAATAATGTTTCTTTAATTTGCCATCTAAAGTTTTTAGTTCTAAATAAATAAATTATTACATTTAATGTATTAATTTATATATGTAAAAAGAGTAAATACCTACTTTCTACCTTTGACTAAATTGTTGGCTTAACAAATTGATATTCAAAGCAATAAAACATGATTAGGAGATGACAAAGTATACATTTGAAATGCTCAGAGACTATTCACCAAAGCAATGAGTTGTGTCACTGCAGAGCTGCTGAATCTGGAGTTGACAGAAAGTTTCAATAACCATGGAGACGGTGTTTGCACATTTATAAATTATGTGTTCTTGTCAAATGCTTCTGACATCTATCTAAATGGTCTGGCATAAGCAAGTCCATAGCAATTAATATGGTCTGTCTTTTCTGTTGCACGCATGTTCTGCATTGTTGTGCAAGCTTTCATTGCTTTCTTTAAAAAGATATGAACAATCTGCATGGACGTTCATATCTGGTGTGAAAATGCTCGAGAACATAAATATTTAAAAAGTGAAGCTCAAGTGCATCTCTTAGACTGTAAATTCTTGTGTGATGACAACATGACACAGGGGAAATAGTTCTCCTTTAATTGGGGACTAGATGGATTTGCTTGACAGAAAGACATACCACCAGAGGTATATTTCCCCGGTGTGAGCTGGACCTAGACGCCAAAGTGCTAGACAGTTCTCCCTGAGGGGAACATGTGTCACACGCAATTCCTTTAAGTTTGTTTTCTCCTGCAGCACTAGTAGTACTATCATCAAGACAGCTAAAACATAATTTATTTTTCCATTAGGATTTTTGTCATTCTTGCTGTGACCGACAAGTCTTGCAGTGGAATAATTGTAATTGAGTACAATCTGTCGTTCCTCCCTGCTCCACTGAGCACATAGATTTGACTTGAGTGATACTGTAAGGGGACATAGGAATACAGCAGAAATGGATGATGGCAAAAGAAAGGTAAAAATTGCAATTTGTAGAAAAGAGCACAGAGGTAGGGTGATGAACAAAATGACAGCAGGAGACAAAGATGGAGAAGCAGCATGGGGATGAGAGAGAGAGCAAAAGAGAGACATATGGATGTAATTGAGGGCCGATGAACTGATGATGTCATCTCTCAGTCAGGTTATCAGGCCCAAGGCAAAGCAGCTACGACTCACAAAACATGTCTCTCTTCCTAAAACATATGGGAGCACAACACACACACACATAATTCAATACACACAGATGACTTACAGTGCCAAAGACGTACCATATTAGGCCCAGCACTTCTGTGGCATAGTTAACATGTTTGGTCAGTCTAATCCTACAAACTGAAAGTGTTAGCCTTTCTAGTTTAAATAGAGATTGAGGCTTTACTTTTACACACACACACACACACACACACACACACACACACACACATAGCAGTAGAGCCTGTACAGTCCCATATAAGGACTTGCTGATGATGTAATGGGCGCCACTGACTGCGAGTGAGACTCAGTGTGCAGAGCACTTCTCATAATGTTTAGTTTTCCGGATGGAATGTCCACATCACTGGGATCTCCGGGAAAGGGAGAGGTGAAAGAATAGAGACAACTTATTCTCAAAGGATTTTAAAAGGACACAGGCCAACAGCACAGCACAGGTAGGAACAGTCGAAAGACTTGAAAGACTTGAAAGGTGCATTTAGAAACCTGTGTCATTTAAAAGCTTGCTTTCTAAATGTAAGATAAGGTTAAGGGCAAAGTAAGTATTGGCCAGTTCTGCAAAGGTTTGACATATTAAATGTTTTACAATGACAAGTTAATTTTTACAAAAGCGTGCACTTCAAAAAGCTATCTCTAAATCTAACTTGGAAAGTTTTGAACTGAAAACCTATGGCATCTAATTTTTTTTTTACCATATATATAAAAAATACAATCTTGAGGTTAGGTTGTAGGTATTGCAGAAGTATACATTTCCAATTCAAAATTTCCAGACCATGCAGAAAATTAGATCTTTCTTAATTTAACCCATCCACCCACACACATACACACTGCTGCTGTAGGGGATTGGTATCTTTAAAGCAAAGCTATAGATGCTCGAAATGTTATGTTTCTAGATGCTCTTCTTTTAAAGAAAAACTTTGTGCTGTCTAATTTTTAACACTGACCATTAGTTTCTCTGAAGATTAAGGTGAAGAACAAAACTGTGAACATGGACGCATGTGCAGGCGGTTTATTCTGAATTGCAAAAAACTGGTGAACATTGCCTCACTTGTAATAACATATGACACAAATGTACATTGTGTATTAAATGCATTTGTAGATTGCTGGTACGCATTTGGGGAAATGTGAGGATTGACAGCACTTGGTAAATGTAGTCCGTCTGTAATTACTTATGGAACCAGGGGGAATTCCTGCCTTTCCTAGCTGGAAATGGGGTAGCTTTTCGATGTGCACAGAAGGAGGGTGATTGGGTGCAGCGTTGAGGGTACTCAAGGGTAGAGGAACTTCTTAATTAACAAACACTCCCTGCCAAGGGACCATCTGCTGTGATACTCAAAACATCGTACTGAACGCATGCTGCCTGGAGAGAAGAGTAAAACAACATGGAATGCATAGACATATACTCATGTTTTAGGGTTTACAGGTAGGCACAGACATACAAATTCAGAAAGTTGTACAAAACAGAAATGACAGTATATTCCCAGCTTCTGGAGAAATTTGAGTAGGGAGGAAATTGTGATTCCAATTCTTCTGAAAATGAAAAGAAATGTTTATACTTGTTGTTTAAAAGTTGTGGCCAAGAGGTTACGTATAAACATGAAAAAGTGGCTTTGGGGGAACAGTTACACAATAAAATCAGTCCACAACATCCTGTTTGACAGCAGCGTCATGTGTTTTCCTCAACAGACTCAAGCTTCTGATTCTGAAGGAGAGAGAATACCAGGAGATAAAGGAGAAAAGACGTGAAAGAGAGATATCAACTCTAAAGGATGAGCTGAAGAAGCTGAAAGCTTTTGCACTACTGGTTGTAAAACAGCAACAATTTCTGAGCAGGCTGCTGGAGGAAGAGAGGCTTAATGTAAAAAAACTGACCGCCATCACTGACCACATCCAGCAGGAGGTCAGTTCTGCCTACCCCCGGGCAGAAAAGGAGGAGCTCAAACCCCTCCACCTGCAGGTGAAGCACCATAACCAAGTTTCCATCTTCAACCAAAACGAGAACACCATGACAGCCCCGAGCCTGCTGTCAGAGGTTGAGGTATTAAGGAGAAGGGTTGTGGAGATGGAGGGAAAGGATGAGGAGCTGCTACGCATGTGGGACCAGTGCAGAGACCTGGACCATAGACTAGCAAAAGAGACCAGCCACTGCCGTAGCTTGAGAGTTGAGGTGGATAAACTCAATGGCAGGATAAGTGAACTGGACAGAATGGAGGAGGCTTTAGGTAAGAGCAAACAGGACTGCAATATTCTGAAGGGTAGCTTGGAGAGGGAGAGAGAGGTTAGCAAGATGCTGTCTGGTGAGCTTGACACTCTGAAAGTTAGGGTGAGAGAGCTGGAGGCCACTGAGGGCCAACTGGAAAAGAGTGAAACTGTGATTAGACAAGACCTGGCCAAGCTCAGGTCACTGACTGTCGCTCTGGTGGAGGAAAGAAAGAACATGGCTGAAAGGCTCCGGCAGGCGGAAGAAAAACTTAACAGGAAGGAGGGCAAAAGAAATGAGCAAAGCAATTTGGCAACAATGACAGAAAGACTGAGAGACGAGAGGCAGCAGGCACTGAGGTCTAAGACAGGTTTAGAGGAAAGGATTAAGGGCATAGCAAAGGAAAAAGATGAGCTTCACGATAGACTACAGAAAGAGGAGGAGAGGAATGATGAGCTGCAGACCAAAATCACCATAATGAAGAAAAGGTTACAGGTCTTGGAAAACAGGAAAGAGAAAGAGGAGAAGTACACACACAGCTCTATTCCAAACAAGCCAATCCATCACTGCCAGGCAGAGGACAACAAAGTCAAAGAATTGACAGAGGAGCTAGATAGGCTGCGAAAGAGACTACAGGACAAGGAGATGTTGGAGGGAGAACTGATGAAGGTAGAAGAGGACTATGAGTCCCTGGAGAAGAGGTTCAAGGATGAACAGAAGAGGTCCCAGGCTCTCACAGAGGAGCTTGAGTTGGCAAAGAGGGAGCTTTCCAGGTATGACCAGGCAGAGAAGCAGGAGGTCAACCAGGAACACCTACTCCTTTGCCGTCTTCAGAAGGAGCAGGTCAAGTCCAGACTGTTGGGCAGAGAGGTAGATACCTTGAAGGAGAAACTCCAGAATCTGATGGGAACTGAGGAGTCCATCTGCAGGGTTCAGACAGATCACTCTGTGCTGCAGAGAAAACTAACTCAGCAGGAGGACAAAAACAGAGAGCTGGCCAAAGAGATGGAGGAACTGAGAAGTGAGCTAGACAGTTACAGACAAATCAAGAATCTTACATCTGGTGCAAGCAGACAACACTTTTCAGACCTTCATCAGACCACCAAAGAGGTTCAAACTGAGGAGGAGGGTAGCCTGCCTCCTGACTACAGCGATCACAGTGAGAACCTAAATGAAGAATATGAGGACCCAAACCACAATGCTGAAGTCATAAACAGAAGAAGCTCTCTTGTCAACAACCTAAATAGCTTGAACAGTGCAAATAATAACATGAACCAATTCAGCAGCCATTCAGCCAATGGCATAGATACGCACCAAACGGTTAATGGAGAGGTGATGATGCTAACACACAGCCCAGGGCAGCCCTTACACATTAAAGTAACACCACACCTTATACTCAACACAGCTACTCTCGAGATTAGCAGCCCCCCTGGAGACACAGCTACATCCTACACCAGCACAGCTGTCATTCCAACAAGCGGAGCCTCGCCTAAACAGAGAATAACCATCTTCCAGAACTCAGCTTTGTCTGCGGTTAATACCAAAACTCCCCCTTCAAGCCCTGATCGCACTGTCTCCCCACTTAACGGAACGCCCATATCTCGGGCCTTAAGTCCAAATTCATCACGCTCTGTGAACCCTGACCACAGCAATTCCCCCATTCAGATCGTAACAGTCAGGACCTGTTCTCCAGAGCCAACAGAGGTCGCCAATCAGACTGTTTTCTGCAAGACTCCGGAGCGCCAGAACAGCTGGCATCATCAGAAGTCCAACAGCACTGACACAAGTCCCAGCATCATCACCACAGATGATAACAAAATCCACATCCATCTGGGGAGCCCGTATATCCAATCTCTGAACGGTATGACCCACAGCATGCCACAGCCTGTTGGGCCATACTATCTCCGACATGAGCAAAGGACTCAAGTGCTTGCTAATGGCTGTCATGTCAAAGGTGTTGGTAAGATTACAAGTAGCATTACTATATCCCCTGCTACGTCTTCAGCTTCACATTCCTCAAACATTACAGTAAGTGGCCTTTGATTAGGTGAAAATGTATATATATTCTTCTGAACATACAGTATTATGTTCTCAGTAAAATTCCTAGGCTAGACAACTAAAACACTTCCTCTAATGAAAGCCCAGTTTGTTGTATTTTGTAACAAGCAAATAAATACATTGTGGTATTTGTCTATAGACCTTTGTAAAAGGCTTGTAAACTTGAACTAATTAGTCTGTCCCTAAACTTACTGACTTCAACAACAAAATATTGAATGTACGGCATGTTTTTTCTAGTGCCTGTATGAGATCTAAGTGCGACATCATAGCAACCAAATGTGTGATGTGCTTTATATAATTTTCTGTTTAATTAATGTTTTTGCTCTTCATTAAAAGTGTTGTGTTGTTCTTATTGTGTCACCTTGAAAACTTTTGAGAGGGGGTTGGCATCAACATAGCCAACAGGCTTCTCGCCAATCTAAATGTTAAACAGTTGGAATCAGAGAAGAGGCCAAAAGACAAAGGCCAACTCCAGACGGGAGTGATGTCAAAAATATTGATGAATATCAATTATTAATATTTGAAACAGCTTCAAAACTTATTTTCTGCGGTATGTGTGCAGCTGTGCTTCCTCACTCTCTCTTCTCTCTGACAGCGAGTTGGAACTCATAGGCCTACTTCTTCCCAATCTTCTGAGTAAGGTCAGAAATATATTAACGTTGATGCTGTTGTGCTTAACACACAGTAAACAAGCCTATTTATATTTATATTTCACTTATAATACAATTACCCCCCCATGGTATTGATTATCTATGTTTCAAGGTAGTGCATCAAAGTTAGAAATTCCATTATTGTGACAATACTAGTATACAGCACAGCATAAAGGACCAGCAAGAATTATTGGTGAACTCTTGTCTGCTAGTTGGTTACAATTTTGACTCCAAAATGAAGTGAAAGGAGAAATATAAGAGTTAAACGGATAGAAAAGGTTTATGCGTTTGCTTGGTTTGATTCAAAAGTTGAGTCAT
>OMLP01008049.1:28492-40644 GCA_900302685.1 Spondyliosoma cantharus | reverse complement strand
GGGGGGGCAATAGGACAATTAAAACTCAAGCTCAAACTATTCTGATTATTATTATAAATTATATGTTCGAGCAAACTTAGGTCGTTGCCACAGATGATTTTTATTTCAATCAACCAAGTTAAGGACATATATGATAAGATGCTTTACAGGCTTTGTCGATATTTTAAGGTAGTAAGACCCCAAGTTTAAAGCAACATTATGTAACTTTTCACAATCTTTTTTCGACGGTACAGTGTCTTATGATTGGGTGACTGGTGTCCCTGTCACAGCCCTTCTATCACTTGCTTCTGCAATGGGAAAAAAGTTCCTCGCCTCCACATCAGCAGATTGTATGATTATATATTGCTAACAGTTATCATTTGATTACAAAGAAAATCTGGTTGCGGCGCTCCAAATGTAAAATCGCTTCTCATTTTTCTCTGTGAAGTCAACACTATACTTGTCAGACAACACAAGCAAAGTTCCCTTTAGGCTGTGACAACTTGCTTCTTCAAGTGTCAGCATTTATTGACTAGCCTAGTGATTAAGATTAAATGGAAGTTATAGATTTAATGATAATGAAAACAATCACAGCCATTCTTGCTGGAGAATAAACTGGATGAATGAAAATAAAGCATTGCTGACAGAAACAGAAACATATGACGGGAAATGCATTAAAGTAACTTACAGGTTTGTCTCCAAAGCAACGTTTTAGGAGGTGATTAGTGACATGACACTGAACTTCATCCGCCAAAGCTCCTCAGGCACAGCCAATCTGAGTGCTGGCAGAGGTGGACAAGAATATTTAAGCTGGATGTTTGTAGAATGAGACCAAGCGTGGAAAGAAAAAGAAAGAAAATGCATGTACTGTAGCTGCGTGGCATGGTCGTATTTATATAATGAATTGCACTGCACTGAACATTTGAAAAGGCAAATACTTTTACCCGCACTTGGAGAAAAGAAATGTGTTGTATAACCCCACGCTCCTCTATTTTATATAAACATTCACATTCTGCACATGCCGACTTGTTGAAGGCTCTACATCCACTTTCACCAACACCAGCATCTCGCTCAGGCGAAGAGCGATGCTCTCGTAACAGATTGTTACACATCCATTTTATGTCCTCTCGAACGCTCACATTCAAAGAAACATTAACCGAAGAGTAAACCCTTTCTCCCGCATCAAGAACAACACTTTTTTTCCCGTCTACCATAGGAAGTGGAGGTTTTATATCCTTTTCAGTTTCTTGGTGCTGCTGCTTGTAATGAGCAGATTTGCTCCTGCAATACCGCTGGCAAGCTGACAACTGAACACAAAGACCATGTTGCTATGATTAATGCATTCAGCTCCGCTCATTCCAATCAGGGAAAACTCCAAAACTAAGCTGAGTTGGATTCGGGAAAACAGGGCTCATGTACTGTCAACCCGGGGGCATCTTTTTGGGTGCATCCGAGGTAATCCGGAGCATTAGAACTCTCATCTGTTGTGCAATATGACACTTCAAAGCTGCCGTGTAGGTCAGAATTTCAAAGATTGGCTCAGGCATGGTTTCTCATGCAAAATGAAATAACGAGACAGAAATGAACTAACAGACAGCGGGAAGTGGCGGCTCAGACTGTCCTTTAAAAGGCCATGTGGGTTGATTAAGAGTTTCCAATTCAGCCAGTATCCTCCACTGAAGACAAAGCTCAAAAGAGGGACTCAAGTGAAGGCTGAGCAAACTTAATTGTCCACGGCTCGGTTATCAACTGAAGGAGCGAGATCTCCTGCTGTGAAGTTTTTCTTTATGGCAACATTTATTATAACAAAATCTAATTATGTTGACAAACCTTCACTAATGTTTTACCTTATAAAACATGACGGTCAGACAGTCGGTCCACCAGTTTGATCTGAACTGAAATATTTCAGCAACTTTTGGACGGATTGATGATGATCGAAGAGGGATGAAACGTGTTTCAGACGTACATGATCCTTTCCCTTTCTTTTTTTTTTGACAGCGTCTTCAGGACAACATTTTTAATTTGCCAAACATGTTGGATAGGAAGCAATCACCCGTTAAACTAATGACACCTCCATCCGCCTCAGCTGAACTGTGTTTAGTTCGAACGCAAATGCTAGCATAACATGCTAAATTAGACCAATAAATAATAAACATCATACTGCTAAAGTTCGGCATGTTAGCATGTCGATGCTGTACAAGCCTAATGATTGTACTGCATGTTATGTATTTGTTGAGTTTTATATATCTTAAAGGCCCATCTAGGGATTGTCTCCATACAAATAAGCATTAAATAAATTGTGAGCCAGATGCCATGGCAAAATTTGCATCAAGCATTTCGGCATCATTATGGTGTGCAGATGTGACCTTCACATCTGTATAATCAGCAGCAATAAACTTCACTTTTTAGAGATTCACTGCTACTCTTTTTAAATAACTTAGTATCTTTGACATCTTTTGGAGGGTGATTAAACAAAACGAGCTGTTTTTGGATGGACAGATTTACTGAACTTTACAGTGTGCAACCAGCTGCTGCCTGCGGCCGTTCATCGGTACATTTCTGCACATTTGCACCCTTCAAACTTCGCAGCTCCCAACCCCATCGCTTTGTTCACTTTCATATTGACACTTTAAGGCCTCAGGATGTCCAGCTGCTGCGATCAAAGCTATGTTCCGAAGCATATACAGATATGATTCATGCTCAGCAATTTAAATGTTGTGCCCTTCAGACATAAAAGCTCATTTGAAATCAAATTATTCAAGGTCACGATGAAAAAAAGTTCACAAAAACGGAACCACAAGAAAAAAAAATTATCATTAACTCGAAAAAAAAGCTTGAAAAATTAGAATCCTTGGAAGCAATAGAGGCACGAGACAAATAGATGCGATGAGGATTATTTAAATCTGCTGTAGGGTACACTTTATATTAATTTGTTTAAATGTATCGATCTAGGGGTTAATTGTCTGTAGCCCACTACACACACCGTGTGTCCTATGTCGTTTTTTTTGAACGTGTCTTTTTAAATGTTCATTTTAAAGCTTTTTCATTTATTATTGGCACTTTGGAGTTTGACCAGGTTTGGGCTTCAAATTCGATTAATTTGTACATTTCAGACTGAATCCTCAGGAGCGTAATGTGTGTGTGTGTGTGTGTCCTCTGCATTGGGTGTTCTTGCTGTGGGACGCAGTTCTGGCCGTCCTTCCAGTGAAAACCAGTGAAATGCGCGCGGCTCCGAACATCTGTGACCTGCCCCGTTCACTATCAGCATCACATTAGACCATGTTGTTGTTGTTGTTGTTGTTTTTTTTTTAATAGCTCTCTTGACATTCCGAATAGAGCAGCTGGGAGAGATCACGGGAGGATCTCACTCAACCATTAGCCCGTTAATCCAGCTCTCATCCCACCCCCTTCAGTCTCGACGTCACCGCATCAAATACGCACGGACCCGGCTGTAAATCGGCCACTCGCGCTCTGAGCGGCAGTCTGAGCTCATCCCGTGCCACATGAAGCGCTCCGCAGCGACGCACATGAAACCGGACTGACACTGCACACCGTGGGGCGGACGGAGCTTGACTCTTTATTTATATTTTTTCCCCGTCTTCTGTGTGTTGTCTTTCTCCTTGATCTATGTCTCATTCAGAGGAAAGTGGACATTTTTTTATTACTTTTATTTTCCTCAGAGCGCACAGCCCGCCGTCCGCTTGATTTGAAATAAACCAAGGTAAGACAAGTTTATTAGCCTTAATAACTGTCAACACGGCACGCGTTTTTAACAAATGGATATTTATGGCATTCATTTTCCCCCCAAAAATAATATTTTCTTTTAATCTATTCTCAATCGGACTCACTGAATCAAACAACTCATTAAAAGCTTGTTTTTTTGTCGCCAGTCCATCCTGCTCCCCATCCAGCCAGCTTCCCCTGTTTGATGCGCCGATTTCCACTTGGACACAGAAACCTTTGTCCATAAGCGGTCAGTCATGCGTGCTCTTGAGCGCAGTCAGCTCCTCAAGTTTTCATCTTGATCACAATCACAATTTAATGCGCAAACCTCCCAGCAGAGGAAAGCAATCGGAAGCAAAGCAACTCTAAAAAACATGAGCGCATGTGAAGTGCAGCGACCGCTCGGGACAGAATTAACATCTATATCTTCTCTGTTTCCCCTTAGAGCTACTGAAGGGAAATTCAAGGACGTAGCTACAGTACGTGTTGGTCATGGGGGCTGAACCTGGTTGAGGAGAATCTGGGGAGTTAAAAAAAAAAAAAACACACAAACTTGAAAAATAGTATACTCATCTTCTAGCGCCTCAAAGGAAAACATGCTGTAGGTCAACCTGAGATATGAGTAGAGTAGATGCATGCAATTACCTCAAAACACCCCTTGGCCATTCTCGCTGCAGAGTCATACAGCCTGGGAATCACTGTGGTTATTTTTTATTACATGCACATTTTAATTTGATCCGAGGCTGAATTTGCAGGCAAGTGATGGATTATTCATGTAATCCAGTGTCTTCGGGACAGTTTAAATTATTCAGTAGATTAAATGAACAGTGATTGCCGTTGATCAATTTTAAAATCGTGTGCACAGTGTTCGCTTTCAAGCCCGGTTATAAGCTGTTAAATGCTGGTGAAGCATCAGGGAAGCTGGACATAATGAGGAACTTGTAGGAGGGAGATCATCTGCTGATGCCCTCTTCTGCTGTTTTAATTACAGGATTTAGTCAACAGGAGTCACTAAATAAGCTTTCTCAGTCCTGCGGTCCTGCTCGGGGTGAATTTGAATTTCACTCAACATGGACAAGTGCATAAAAGCTAAATGAAGGCCATGACTCCTTACTTACTCCTCTGAGGGTGGAAAAAGCCTCTGAAACCACCTTTACTGGATACTAATGATTTCCAATAAAGCCCAAGGAGAGACACACTTTACCACACAACACAGGGACTGATATTCTGAGACAGACATTACCATAACCCACTGTAATGATTTCTCTCTGGTCAAATAATTGGTATAAAAATTCACCAGCTGCGGGTGAAAGATTAACTTCCATCACATCGACAATGGACCCCAGAAGCAACTCGCTGAATCTTGTGAATGCAAAATGCAATGAGGAGAAAGATGGCATTTTTCTTTCAGCAATCAAGGCTTTTACAATCTTATAATGCAGAGAATTCAAGATGAACAAACATGAGCAAGACTGTGCTCTACAGTAGGATGCTATTTGATTGAGCTCATTATATGTACTATAATGGCACTCAGTATAGCACATACCTTCACCAATGCCCCGCACTCCCCTTTTTCAATCAAGCCTAACACATTTTTAACCGTCCATAACTGCGTAATCGTAATTTAAGATCACCAGTTCCAGGAACCAAATCAGATTGTGCTCACTCATGAACACCAGCCGCCCAAATATGCTCTCTAAATACGTCAAGATTCATTATTCCCTGAGAAATGGATGAAAATGTTGAAAAAGACCCTCTTTCGCAATGTTTAATAAGTGAGAAAAAAAGTTCCTTGATCAGTCCCTTTTGTTAGGATCAGAACCAAATGTTAATGGGGGCAATTCCAGGCCGAGACCTCAATCTTCTTTGAAATCCCTTCTGTAGTTTTTGTGTGATCCTGCTGACAAACCAACTAACTGTCGGACATGGGTAAAAAACATAACCTCCTTGGCAGTGTTAAAAATATAGAAGTAAGATTCCAGTAGATTTATTGCCTCATAGGGCCAAGCTTTGCCATTTCCCTAAACTTCAAAATCATCAATCTGAGACATCTACTTTAAAATTCCAAGTTAGGTAGTACATGTACTTTGTACAGAGTGTTGGCTCAAGCATCCATTGACACACTAACTCTAGATTTAGGAAAAATACAGTAAAGCAAATCCTGTTCAGTCCAAGAGACTTTCAGCCAGTGTTGAGGACAATTAAGTATTAAATCAACAAAGTTTGATTCCTTATGAGGAGGACGTCACCGGAAACCGCATGTCAGCCAAAGTTCAACACCAGATATCAAAATCAGGCAGGCTGACCATATACTTTAGGTTGACTCTGAAAGCAGCTTATTATGACCCATCTTTATGCTTCTTGTTAGGCATCTTTTTACTTACTAATGTAGTGAAGTGATGTTCCATACATATGCTAACTGAAATTGCTGTGTAAACTGTGTAACTGAAGTTACAGACGAGTACTAGTGTATGATGAAGGGTCAAGGGTTTCAGTCTGTAGGAGTTTCCAGGCTGCACGGTGTATAACACAAATAAACTCCATGTACTTGTGTCCACAGGAAGGAGCAAGCCTTTCTCTAGAGATTCAGAAAAAAAAAGGATTGTGATTAAAATCTCCGAAAGTATAACGTTTTCTCACAAGATGAAGACCTAACCCTTCACCTCAGCCCTTCAATTCTCATAAACACAGCATCCCACTTAGAGACCGACAAGACACATCTACATTTCCATGAATAAGTCATTGATACAAAACACTTGGGTGCACATTAAATAGCAACACATGACCTTTTTTCTTGCCCAATTCTTGTTTAATTCAAACTTTGTTTTTTATTGAACTCATTCACATGGTAAAAAGCAGCATGCAGGACACTGTGGTACAACTGTGAGGTTTATCACCATCACCGATGTGAAGAAGCGCTTTCTTCCAACTGAATTTTGCTATTGTCCTCCGGCATTGGCACATAAGTAACATCCAATCATTACCACACTCATAATCAGACATACTAAGCCGGATTCAGAATTGTAGCAGTTATACTTATTTGATGCAAATCGAAGCTCTTTCATTTCACAGGTAGAAACCATCACTGCAGTTTATTTGCTGTTGATTTGGAGGAGAAATCTTTAAAACATTTGTGAACCTCAGAAACAGCTGTTAGAGACAGAGACATATTATTTTTCTGATGTGTCTGATGTGTTCTGATGTGTCACTTTCACTTTTGACTCAACGCTCAGACAGACTCTCTTTTCGCAAGGACTCAAGACAAAACTGTTAGAAAGAAATGGCCATGTTAAAAGCATTTTCAAATTCCTGAATAGATTGGAGGTTGAATCATTCAATCTGCTTTACTGAAAGGAACTTTCATCAGAAGTTTGAGTCTGTGATAGACGTTGCCCTTCTTTTCTGCACATGGGGCAGTTTGATGGTTAACGTTGCATACCAAGCCTTCCAGTGATTAACAGAAACACAATTAAAACAAACTTTTACTAAAGAATCCACAGTGTGGCAAGAAGCAGAAAAGAATTTTTTTTATACAACCCCGGTTCAAAAAAGGTGTGGACGCTGTGTTAAATGTAGATAAAAACAAAATGCAATAATCTACAAATGAATCGTGTTTAGCGACAGCATTTTTACAAAGTGTTCCAGAGCCAGTGTTTCACTAAGATGTGAACCCTTCCTTGTGAACGAATGACCCTTTTATTATCATTCATGATACTATCACCCATTGGTGTCATTCACACTGGAGACACGTCCCCAAAATCATTTTAAAAACATAATTTATCAAGAAGTGTTCTGGAAAATAGCTTGCACAGAGGAATGTTCATTTACCAATGAGAGCGCTTCATCTCCATCATCAGCTGCTGAAAGTGGCAGCTGCTGCTGCTGATGTTAGTGCGTCCTCCTGTTCCAGATGAATTCATGATATTCAAAACATATACTTAGATTGAGTCATGATTGGTTGAACTTGATTAAATATCTCTTGTGTAAAAAGAAAGTACAAGATGTATTTATTATTGAAACAAGAGTTTAACTTTACATTGAAAGGTAAGATTTCCTTACTATCTGTAGCTGACATTCTGAACATGATTCCTCTGATTGTGATATTGGATACTGATGCCTTCCGACAGTAGACGTCATATTGGCATTGTTAAATGACACGGTGTTGCAGTAATCTACGTGATGCATATGGATGACTGTTACTTATGTGATCCTGTCCCTGAGTTTATGCTGAGTGTTTTGTGATTTACAACTCCGTATTAGCCTAGGCTTCGCCATTTTGATGCATCAATATGTTGTAATTATCTACTTGAGCCTCAAACGATGTAACCTTTTCTGTCAAAGATGCCAAACATTCCGTGTTCTCACTTCTTAATTGTAAAGATTTGCTGCCATTTTTAAAATCTGTGTTTTCCGCACAGCCTTCCCTGGGCATATTTACAGCTGTCGAAGTATAATTGGCAACCCAGTAAGCATTTTTTCTTTTTCTTTTTCTTAATCTGTACAATACCATCCATGATCTATTAACTAGTGGACAATGAGCACCCACTCTACCCCAATTTATGGACTATCACATGCCCTGAAAAGAAACAGAGACCCAGAGAGAGGGAGAGAGGCGCTCTCTGGTATTACATCCCTACTGTAAACACAGTGATGCGACCTTTCTTATTTAATGTGGCTCACCTGCTTTTTTAAAAACAGAATCATGGGTGAAAAATCAATGCGGGAAACATTTGGGAAACATAGCCAAGGACAAATGAGTGCACATACAGGGAGAGAGGAACAAAAAAGAGGCGAGGCAAGTCAGTGTGTGGACAAAGCAACAGTATGTAAGCATACTTTTTCAGCAATTGTGGAGCCTCATTCTCATGCCATCAAACACCATCCCCTCTTGGTTTGTGGCTCAGGTTTGATGAATCAATCAAACTCAAATTAAACTTTATTTATATAGCACCCTTCAAAATTACCAACAAGTGATTGAAAAAGAAATAACATGGTATAATAACAGGTTTAGAGACTAACTCAAACCAGTTGCAAATAAATGAAAACTTAAAATAATAAAAGCAAAACAAGCAATAGAAATAATGATAGACATTTCTTTAATATTGCACGAAAAAAAGCTCATTATTTTGAATTGACACTCAACAATCAAATGATAAGAAACCAATCAAAATGGAGGCGAAGACACTGGTTTGTCTAATGATGGAAGATAAACCACAATGCATCGCAGCCCTCCTCCCATGCGAGTCTCTCTCTCTTGCTTCCATTCTTCTCTCAGGGGAATAAACAACCCCACTGTGCATTTGTTATTGTTCTCTCTTCACCTGCACGTACGCAGTAAACAAGAAAAGCTACTTCTGTGGAGGCTGGATCATACTCCCAAAACAGAAGCATACACAGAGAGCTGCAGATGGGTCTCTGACTTCACACTCTATGTGAGACATGCAGTCTGACGTAACGATCTGCCAGAAAGGCTTTACTGTAGTATGTACCACTAAACGGCTTTGTCCTACCACATGATTTAAGAACATGTCATATTGTCAGGTATCTAACGGTTGTTTGGACACTTAACCTTTGCCATGAACTTTTGTTTGTTCCTACTACGATGCTTTAACTGTGAAGAATGTAAATGCTGAGACTACATCACACTGTAACTAAAAACGACTTCCAATTCAAACTTGAAGCTGCACTATTCAATGTTTTTATTTTAGCAGTGGGGTGATATGACAGCTTTTAAAATGAATCCCAGTGTGTTTTAGCTCATTGCTTCGATTTTGCTGTTTTGGTTTATCCTTGCATTCTCAGCACAATGATTTCCAGTCACAGCAGCCAGTTGTCATCAGCAAAATTGCTCTGATAAACTCTCTGCACACTACCTGCTGAACATTTTTTTCTTCCTCCTTTGAACCAAATAACCTAAGAAAGCAAGAAAATAATCTGATTCGCAAGTCATCTCTTCATCTGTCATTTCCCAGGTTTAAAATGAACAAAGGACTTGAGAACAACTTGACTCAACTCTATGACAACTGGACATTTTACAACTCCTCCCTGGAGTCCGTCATACCCAGGAGCAACATCACCTATGTGGGATTTTACCTTCACCAGCCGTCCACAGCAGCCATCTTCATCGTGTCCTACCTGCTGATCTTCCTTGTGTGCATGGTGGGAAATGGAGTGGTGTGCTTCATTGTGCTGAGGAGCAAAAACATGCGGACTGTCACCAACTTGTTCATCCTCAACCTTGCTGTGAGTGACCTCCTGGTTGGGATTTTCTGCATGCCCACGACTCTTCTTGACAACATCATTACAGGTGAGTAATTAGAAGCTTTCAATGAGATGCTCGGTGTTAGAACTAGGAATTGAATCCATGCAGGCTGCACGGTCAACGACTTAATTGCTGACAGCCTCAGTTGTAGTTCACTGCTAAGGTGGCATGCTAACATGCTACAAAATCGTACCTACAAACAGAAAAAATAGCGGATACTCTATGCAAAATATCAACCAGTCTAGCTGCATTTGTGTAAATTGGAAGCTCTTATGTTCCAGGTTACAACTCCTTTAGCGTGAATCTTTGGCGTAAGCTCAAATGCCCAGCAAATAGACCTCAACAGCCCCTTTCAAAAATATTTCCTCCACCCAGTTCAACGTCCTCTGAACTTCCAGCTGAGGAACGCTGGTCCAAGAGTTAGATCCAACAAAGTACAAGTGAGGTTGAGACAAGGTCAAGCTCTGACTAATAAAAGCTGAGACGAGGTTGATGAAGCAGAGCTAAACTAATCAGCTCAGCCTGAGGTATCCTAAAATGAATAAACGGTTATATTTTTCTTCTGGTGCCACCCTCAGCTTCACAGGGCTGCTAGACTCGTTAATCCTCTGATGAACCTGACCCTCTAATCATTGATATCATTTTATTTACTGGAGGGTGAACTTGTTTTTCCAGTTTAGGCTCACATTAATGTCCACTACGAAGGTGTACGGGGCCATGCCACAAAGCATGAACCTTGTTGTTTTCTTACGAGCCTGTGGCAATCAAAAGTCAAGAAGGCTCAGAGGAGTTGACTTTGCGATTCATCATGTAGGTGACAGACTTCCCTGCATGCATGAACAAGACCAGGGCTTTTTACACATCATGCTGATTGGACCTGACAGTTGGCTCTCGATGACATGAATCTCACATGAGCAATTCTTAAGGCGAGTGATAGCGGCTGCCAGTTCAGATTGTTCATATAGGCAATCTGCGGTGGCTGCAGTGTTCTCTCAAAGGTCCACTTTGTCAAAAAAGTAGATTTTTAAGTGTCATTCCCAGCTCATCAAATATTGATGCTTTGGGATCTTTGGTCAGATTCATCGCCATCTTAAAGCGTCAGTATTTGATGAGCTGTGAATGACACTCAAAAATCAACTTTTCTTACAGTGAGAGAAGTGTTTCTTCTCAACTGACTAAAATCAAGACGATAAACTTTAGAAGGACTCACAGGCATTGTCCGGCTTTTTAGAATCAGTTTGATTTTGATCGAGTGAAGTGAATAAAAAAGGAATTTTGGACTGACTGTGGATCAACTTAACTGTCTTATTCAGAGATTTTCTTACGATTTAATATCTAATTAAAGGGGCTTTGTAGAACTCCTGTGTGAGTTTATGTAGGCCGCATCCATTTTTGAACTCATGTTTTTACTGGTGCTCTCTGTTAGCGCAGAGCAGATCAACAACTTGAACAAATCATACACAGGCTTGAATAGGCAACCGAGAGAGACAGGAAAGGCCTAATTTTTCAAATCGTGTTACAATCGGTACGCATATGGCCGATAAAAAAGTGATTAAAACATGTTCATTGCTACAAAATATTGACTAAAAATATATAAATAATTATTCACCATTATCCATCTTCTCCATCATTACCTCTTCACAAGAGCAGCAACTATTGTGAAATCAGTCATTTTCTGAATGAGAGACATGCCAGACCCTGACATAGAGTTTGTGGAAATCCAGCTGGTAGAGTGCTTTGTATGATTAAATCCCCGCTGCAATGACATGACAAATGGTAAGCTTGCAGCCACCAGAAGTAAACATGGATGAAAGCTTATTAGCTCTGCAGTAGATTATCGCAATTAGAATCATGCAAAGTACTACAAAAATTTCTATAAATATATAAATATATAAATATATTACCTTAGTGAAATGTACAGTAGAGTTCCATCAAATTTACCGGATTAGGAACAAACTAGTGAGCGGGCACTTAAACCACCACTTAACTAGCACAAAACAACATTTCCAATCAGTTGCATTGACCAAAGTATTTGACTACGGGGATTTCTAAAAGATAAGATTAAAACAGACAATGAGCTTCCTCACTAATGGAGCAAGCAGTGGTTCTTAAAATGACTAAAAACAGGACAAGAGTGGACTGAACAGACTCCATTGGGCTGTAACAACAATCCTACTTTTAGTTTATT
>OMLP01008049.1:11836-28472 GCA_900302685.1 Spondyliosoma cantharus | reverse complement strand
GTTTATTGAGTGTATAATTTTTCCTGACAGCATGCTATCAAATACCTAAACATTTTACCTGCTGTCTAGTTTGAGACAAAATAACACTACAGCTGACCACACTATACACAACAGGCAACAATATATTTGATGCACACAGACAGTTCAGTGAATCATGGGGTCAGGGGTGGATTGGGATAGAACACAGACTTGACTTTTAAAGAAGAGTGGCAGAAAAACATTATGATCTCCACAATATAAACCACAAATGAAACATTTTTGACAGAAATTGTAAGATGCCTCTGGCAATTCACATTTTGGTCACGTGAGAATTTTCCATATTTTTTGAGACTGAGAATACAATATAATACAATATGGATCGGATAATTATGACACTACATGCAATTGAACAGGTGAACTGTTTGCCATGTTTAATGTCGTTCATTCCTTGTATCAAACAAGGGAATATCTCAAAAAAACACAGATATAATTTAGATGTCAACATAAGTTCAAGTTGACTGAGTGAGGATGGTTAGGCATGTTGAAGGAATCTGGCACGGTTCACCTGTTTAACCACACCCACTCCTCTCATGTCATGTCAGCCTACTGTGATTTGCCCTGTGCCAGCTGCACCTGGACGAGAAGCACTGCTGCGCATATTTTGCCATGATGACACACACACACACACGCACGCACGCACACACACACACACACACACACACACACACACACACACACACACACTCACTCATGTGTGACTCATAAAAACCCAGCATGTGTCTGTTAAAAGGTCCACAGCTGCCAAGAGTATTTGTATATTCATGTAGTATGGACTTTTCAATGAGCAACATAAGATTAGGTGGTTAATTATGTAGAAACCAAAAAAATACCTAATTACCAATATGTATTGAAAATGTCCCCATCTATTGGTCAATAAAGTAAAGTAAATTTTTTTAATTATTTACATTTTCACCAATGTTTATAATTAAGGTGTGACAGAGAAGGGGCCTGACTGTTGAACTGGTGAGAATGTGAACGGTTAAAAGATGTACTAAAATGTCCTGACCTGCAGGAAATGAACTGAAACTACTTGGTAACTCATCATGGTAATTTGGGGGTTAATTTCAAAGAAACATGTTGCTAAGTAATTATCACCCACTTACTGTAACATTTTCAGTGCGAGTGTGTTTCCGAGATCTGTAAAATAACATTAAATGCTTAATCAAATAGCCATTTTTTTCGGTTCGGCCATTTGTTTGACATTCAGTCCAGTATGTCATGTGCCGTACAGCAGAGAGGTAGAGATTATATATGGGGGAGGGGGAGTGTCATCGGTCATTCCAGTTGACTGACATTCAACGGATATGGAAGACCTTCCTCGGGGAGGAGAACAAGAAGTGAAGGATCATAAGCAAAAAAAATCTTGCTGGAAGCACAACAGTCAGAAAAGCACTTCTCAAATATGTGCGGTGTTTGAGTAACAGCGAAAGTGACGCCTTGAGAAAAGGGTCAAGTCGAGTCAGGCTGTAGTTTCAAAAAAAGGCACATAAAAGACTGAGAGCACAGGAGTCGAAAGACTTGTTGGTGTCAAAGAGATGAAAACTCAGTCTCTCAGCTGGAACATGAAGCCCTGTGTCAGTCAGAAACTGGGCAGAGCTAATCACCAGTCTACGAGCTTCCGCACTAGAAGGCTTTGTGATGACAGGATCATGCTGCTAAGGGCTTTTCATCAGCAGGGAGTGGGACATCCAGACAGCTGATGACATTTGATCGGGTTGTGAGCCAAACTTTAACAGGACAGTGACACTTAGAGGGACAAGTCTTGGTTCAAAGTGCTGTTTTCTAGACTTCTGTGCCTTCACAGAAGGGGTACAA
This sequence comes from Spondyliosoma cantharus, assembly GCA_900302685.1. Lineage (NCBI taxonomy): Eukaryota > Metazoa > Chordata > Actinopteri > Spariformes > Sparidae > Spondyliosoma > Spondyliosoma cantharus. The sequence continues at coordinate 26,618 of OMLP01008049.1, read as the reverse complement.
TTGCCATTTATTTCTGGGGGAAATGACTCTGCAGCAGTAAAAGTAGGAAATGTGTAAATGTGACCACTGTACACTGTCACTGGAGCTTTTTGGCACACCAGAGAAACAACAGCAAAAAAATGGAAAGACAAACTCGACTGCTGGAGATGGGAAAGCAGTCAGTTATTTTTAAAGGTTCTCCTGTGTGGTTAAAAACACATAGATATGTATATACTGTATGTATGTATGCACATTTTTGTGTAAAAATAGGATTTGAGGATTTAAATCTCTTTTGTACATGTTAATCATTGTGGTGATGTGTGTGTCCTTCTGCTTCTGAGTGTTATTGGGATTTTGCAGAGCAGTATGTGTGTCTTCTCGTCACCTTGTCTCCAGCCACAGTGAGACGAGCCTTCTGTCTGGCCTCTGAGTGCTCTTTTAAGACTGGACAACTCGCAATCTGCCATTGTCTTTCAAAGACAGCTTTCATCTGATGCCCCATTAGGATGTTTACGGTGCATAATTGAAGATGATGGGGATTTGTCATCTGCATCAATGCTGATTGGCCTGCCGCAATTTGTAAACCACATGAAAGAAGCATCGTAAGAAAATGAAAGTGCCGATTTTACCCAAAAGAGTTACTGAACATGGATCGTGTAGTTTAATAAGATATTGTGGACAGTGGCACTGCACATCTGCTTCAAGCTTAATAAAGATAACTCAATAAAGTTTTCTCATAATAGAACCACTTCCCCATCAGTATTTAAAAACTTTGGCATTTTTGTGGAAATATATATATAAGAGTTGGAGCATCCCTGTGGGCTGGGAAAAACATTGGTTGTCACTGGCAACAATAACCCAGATGCAAATGGATGCCTGAGCAGAAGAAAAACATTTCTCCAGTGTCAGTCAGTGATCCAGTTCACAAGAACAATGAGCAATTGGAGTTTCCATATGAAGTTACACAAAAACTCCTCCACAACTTATCAATGCCTCCTAATTAAAAACACACACAATTCCAGCTTGTAACACAGGCTGACAATGCTGATTAACAATGCTTGCGGCTGGCAAATTGAATATTAGGTCTAAAATTTCTGGAATTCCCCTTTTAAATTCATTCCCTTCACATCTTCTCCCTTGCTGCAACACTATAAACGTCTCAATTCCTTATTTAGTCTCGTTCTCACTCATACAGTTTTATAACCACAGCTATGAGCTCTCTGAGTGCTGAATGTATACTCCCAGTAATCCTTTTTTATAAAAGTGTATGGTAGTTAATACAAGAAAGTGTTACAGAAGCTGAGGGCCATACTGAGGAAAGTGTGCAGTCTGTATTCATTTTGAGTCCCCCACAATAAGACACCTACACTGTCAGCAGCTCTGCTACAAGTCACCAGCAGCCCTGATTAAGTGCTGCAAAGAAAAGGATTGTTCCCCCTTATGACACAATACATCACGTCAAATCCCTTCAGCTCCTCCTGTACTCTGATGGGTTTGTGTGTGTGTGTGTGTGTGTGAATGTGTATGAGTCTGAGCAGGTGTTCTGTCTTAATGTGTTGACTTAGCGGTAAATCAGCTGATTGCATCTCTCCCTTCGACAGGATGGCCTTTTGGAAGCCTGGTCTGCAAAATGAGCGGCATGGTTCAAGGGATCTCAGTGTCAGCATCTGTCTTCACTCTGGTCGCCATCGCTGTTGACAGGTACAGAGGCTGCTTTTTTTACTACCACTGCTGCACAAAATAGTACAATTTCCTTTTCCAGGCAACTTTCACATTTGAATTATATGTCACAGAAAAAGCACAATCCTATCAGTTTATGAGAAAATATAAAAGATTGCAGTTCATTTACTTCCTTCTTAGAGATTTAATTCATATTTGAAGCTACACTGCAAACTGGCACAAAATATGTTTGTGTTAACGCAGCACAATCCTCAAATATCTCATAGGTTTTAAATTTTTTTTGTTCACTGCTTCATTTGTGTGACAATACAGCCAGAGCTTCAGCTGCAAGTTTTGCAGATTCAGATTTTACTTTCTGGAGAATGCACATTTTGCTGTGGCCTTCAAACACAGAACATAACAATACAATAGCAAACAACCAGAAACAATACTTAATAAATAACAAATAACACCATTTAAAGAAAGGAAGAAATGCATCAAGTTTCTATGCTATCATTCAGTTAAGTTTTACCATGGACGGGTGATTTACAGAGTATTATGGCCGATACTTATTTCTTTTCTCAACAATGCTTGAGTTTTTATGCTCATACAAAGCATGATAATCATCCCACAGGCAGTTGTCACCACATTAATTACTAAATCTTATAATCCCTTCAGGACCTTTGTATCTTCCTGTTTGGTGTCATAATTACAATAATAATTTGCATGATGTTTTCCACTTTGCAGAAGCAAAGAGGAAAAACTAGACTTGCACTCAGTGGAGCGCATACCTCTGCCAAGTACTAGCAGTCCCCTTTTGCAGAGACCCATCCTCCATCCACATTTTGTGTTTGTTTTGTGCGAGCCTGCTGACAAACCAACGGACAAACTGGTGTAATGAAAACATATCCTCCTTGGTTGAGGTAATAGCTGCCAAGCACAGTGACTTCAAGAGGGCATGCAATGCGTCAAAAGGACAGTGCATTTTAGGGACATCCATCCCCTGAGATAAAGGCTATTTTCATAGTCTATAATCATTATAGTGGCTAGAACCGACCCCAGCCAGACCTCGTACAGTAAGTGTACCTTTGGTGTAGAATAATTGGTGTACTTCGATTTTCAGCTCAGATAGACAGATCAGGTAGAGCATGTATGCTCAAAAATAAGTCAGCGTCTGCACTTTTTACGTAGACTCAGGCTACATGGTGTTAATAAGGAAATTATGTTGTTGTTCTATAGGGCATTGATTGAATCTCTTAGAAGATACAGAATTACAACTTGGTTTGGTAACCTGCCTGTAAAACAAAAAGCACAACTGCAGAATCTGATTGGCCGGGCGGGAAAAATAATTGGTATGCCACCCCCATCCTCTCTCCAGGAAATCTTTGAGGGGACAGTGAGGAGGCAAATCATGCTCTGTCCAGCGAATATGAGTTTTTGCCTTCAGGAAAAAGGTATAGGCTACTAAACTGCAAGTTAAATAGATATAAACTGTCCTTCATACCTACCTACATACATACCTAATATAAAATTATTAAATAGTGCAGGATAGTGTGTGTGTGTGTGTGTGTGTGTGAGTGCGTGTATGTGAGTGAGAGAGTCATAAAAGGACTGTGAAATAAAAACGATGGTATAGGGAAGTGCAATAAAATAATCAGTGCAATAGAATTAATTATGTTGTATGGGTATATGTGCAATAGGAAGAGCGTGTGCAAAAAGTGCAAATGAAGAGTGTGTGTGTTGTGCTGATATGAATTTATGCTATATGTAAACTGACTTCCTTCTCTTTCCTCTTGTGTGTGTTTTTTTGTTTTGTGTTTTGTGATGTGCTATATGTGAACGTGTGACATTCTCTTGTCTCCAAAACAAATTTCCCCTAAGGGAGACAATAAAAGCAACTAACTAACTAACTAACTAACTAACTATTTTAGCACAGATTTTTTGTTCCCAAGGTCATATGTCCTTGAATCTTGAAAAACAAATGACCAAAATCTAGTCACTTGATCTTCAACCTTTTTACCTTATTTTCTAGCACTTTTCAAGACAGACAAGTGAGCAGGATTGTGCAGCTTTCTCATCTTCATCTGGTACTCACCCTCTTTTTAACGATTGTGCTGAATTGCCCGGTTGTTCAGCGAGATGGAGGAGGCTGCAGAATCTCACAGTGGGGGGATTACTGTTTGCCACTCACACTAGAGCCCGGTGAGGTAACACAGCCAGTAGAGTTACAATGGCTCTCCAAGCTGTGAAAATGAGAGTGCTGGTATTTTATCGTCGTCTGGTCCTTAGGCACCCGACATGCAGTGAAGGCACTCTGCCACAATTTGTAATCACTGGAGGATGTCTGTGCCTCTGGAAAGGACAGTTGGAGTTTGAAATGCTTTGACATCCAAAAGCCAAAGTCACCTATCTATCAGACACATGATTAGAATTTGATTTGAGGGAAGGGAGGAGATCAAGAGCTTTTGGACAGTGAGTTCATGCACGGATAAGCCAGACCACTAAAGAGTCAGTATTTATCCTGATGTGACCATATTGCTCTCATACCATTACCAATTATGCTATTATTCTAAATAGTATGTTGGGATGGCATCAGCTTGATATCGTACAGTGGTGAAGAAACACCATAATGACACCAACTAAAGTAATTCAGGAATACATTTCTTGGTCTGGATGTCTCTGCATGATTTTGTTCTCAAACTAACAATCACAAGATTCCTTCTCAGTGAGCACTTGTGTCAATCCGCCTCATGCCTAACACGGGAGATGCCAGTCAAGTCTAATGATAATGATTCCTGTCTCTCGCCTGCAATGTCTCCAACTGATCTGCTCGAAAACAAGCAAATCTGTATTCAAATCAAGTTTAAACAAATGGTTTTTCCCTCGGCATCTTCACTATATCACTCTCCTGCAGCTGCTTCACAGTGAAGGCTGTTTTCTAATACACTTTTAAGACTGGTTGAATGTCAGTATATTCATTACAATTACAAGTTAGATATATACTTTAATTGAGTATTTCTATTTTCTAGCTTATACTATAATAGTCAACTACATTTCATGGTGGAATATCGTACATTATACATTAAATAAATAAAACATGATGAATTGTCACTGATTAAACTGCCAAAGTTGTATAAATCAGTTGAAAATTTGGATACAAGTTACTGATAATACGTCTGTGGCGTGGCTGAAATATGATGAATACAGGACTTTTTCTTGAAATTTAGTATTTTGTGTTGTTTCGGAGCTACTTTTATTTGTAGTTACTGTAAGTCCCACAGCACTTCCTCCATTGCTGCCAAATGCCGATGGAAAGTCGGATGAAGTTTCGTAGTCCAAAAAACATTTCCGACTATTTCATCAGCGTGGTTCAAAGAGGCTGACGCAGATTTTACAAAGCGTTTGGTAACTCAAGATCAAATTAATAGATCATGAGCAGAGAAGTAACTAAATGTAACTAACTATTTATTCATATAAAGTGTTGGTCAATAGGCGTTATAGACGATGGCTTGTGAAGGGCAGACACATTTTTCGACAGCTTGAGAAGTAGCAATTCACAAGAAAGAAAACAAAAATACCTTGGCCAGAGGGTCACTGATTTGGTTAGTCATGCATGTTTTCACCACTGCACAGTGAGAGAAATGAAGATGGATGGATCCGACTTCAAAAGGATGGCCAAAAAGCGTATCAGCCACCCCGACAGCAGAGTTACAGCTACTAGTCCTCTCTCGCTTCATAGACACACTGCTGCTGGCCGGACTCTCACAGACTGCACGATACACCGCAAGAATAACATATAGCACTCCTATAACTGCTGATTTATAAATATCAAAATGTGAACTAGGTGCAAACCTCTACATTTTTCAGAGAGGTTCACGTTTAGAAAGGCGTAGAGAGTACATATCAGAATAGTCCTCGAAAATCCCAAGTGCACAATGGCCTATTCATGCCATCCATTTGGCAAGAACAGCTTGCTGCTGTCTTTCTGGTCTTCTAAATAGGAAGCACAAAGACAACCTTGTGCACAATTTGGCATGATCATTACATACCTTTTGTTAATAGATGGCAATAAAGTCACACAATTTTACAATGAAGGTACTAAGGGGAGCTGTGATAATTACAACCCTTTTGTTTTGAAATTGATCTGCAGTACAGTTCCCCAGTAGGGAACGTTGTAATGAAGCACCAACAGTTATGTCATTGTTTTTCTGCATTTTTAATTCAAAGGCCAAATAATTTTTTCTATTTGCTTACAATGGTCCTTTTTTACATAAATACTGACCTGTACATCTGTTTTTTTAAACTGGTATGTTGGTCTACATTGGCTGCCATAGTTTTGGAGGCTGATATTTCACAATAAAGCGTGTGTGATTGTCTTTGGTGTGGCCTATAGCAGAAAGGCATATAACTTCTCGATGGATTCACATAAAATACACACACAGTTTTTCATGCCACTTTTTATAACTCATGAAACGGTTGTCATAGATAGCATCCCTATTCCTTTATTTGACATTTTCTTGCTCATTGCTTGAACTCGAAGTTGTTCTGGTTCGCCCCTTTGCAGGGCACCCCAAAGCTCTTATTCCTGCTCTGACTAAAGTGAAGCTCAAGGAGCGAGGAGGAATCTCTGAGGAATAATGAGCAAGGACACACGAAACCAGCTGACATGACCCCTTATTAGATATCAGCCTTAAATACATATATTTATGTATTTTTTACGAGGCACAGCCTCTTAATGTATCATTTAAATCTCCTTACATGCCAACAGGATCAGGCAGGTTCTATTGTATATGAATGTTCTGTGTTCAGATTCATATAGTAAAACTGTTTGGAGTAAAGCAACAATCCTAATAAATCTTGAGCTCCATCAGCCCAGTCTGAGCACCATTCATTTATTTTACTTGGTTAAATTTCCACTGGAGAGTTTCTTCTGACACAGTAACATAATTAGTTTACCCTTTTATAACAGAACAAGGCATGACAATAAATGATTAGTTCATGATTATCATTATTATTATTATTATTATTTTAAAAACATCTAAAAATTTCTTTCATGCTTTTTTGGCCAAAGGGTTCACTGAGCCCCCTGAAAAGGCGCAATTTTCACCTGTGGAGAAAACACTGCTTCTTTGTACTGATAACTGTGTGTCTCTATTAGTGTTAGCACAGTGCACATGTGTGCAGACACAAATTCTTCACAAGTATCTACAGGTGGTAAAGCTGATCCCAGCTGTGATTGTGACATTTCAGAGGCTGTCATTTGCCATGGAGGTCAGCGTTTGTAAGGTTGTGCACATGTGAATGCAAGAACGAGTTGATACTGTGCTAGCTAGTAGCAGCTATTGCAAATTCTTGCTTGTTCTCATGTGCACCTCTTTACCATAGGACCCCGTGGTCCCTGACAACATCCCCTACATGTGATAAGAGCCTGGATGATTTATAGTAACTCTAAATATAAAATGTTGTACCATTTAAAGTAAATGTTCTTTACTGTCACTCAATTTCTTGTAGAAAAAAGATATTTAAAAGTAGGTTAAATTTCACCTTGCATCTTTCTTATCCAGTCTCTTTTTGCAATCCTTTTGCAGATTCAGATGTATTGTCTACCCATTCAAGCAAAAGCTGACCATATCCACAGCCACCTTGATAATAGTCATTATCTGGGTTCTGGCCGTATCCATCATGTGTCCCTCTGGGGTGATGCTACAAGTGACCAAGGAGCACACCATTCGGGTGTTACTGGGCTACGACAACAAAACAAGCCCGTTTTATTGGTGCAGAGAGAACTGGCCAAACCAGGAGATGAGGAAGATTTACACCACTGTCCTGTTTGCAAATATCTACCTTGCTCCTCTGTCCCTCATCGTGATCATGTACGCCCGGATTGGCATTACGCTTTTCAAAACAGCCGTACCAACGGGAGGAAAGCCGGGCCACGACAACCGCCACACTGTGTCAAAGAAAAAGCAAAGGGTGATTAAAATGCTTCTTATAGTTGCTTTGCTTTTCATCCTCTCCTGGCTGCCTCTGTGGACCCTCATGATGTTAAGCGACTATGCCAGCCTGACTGAGCAGCAGTACAGAATCATCAACATTTACATTTACCCCTTTGCCCACTGGCTGGCCTTCTTCAACAGCAGCGTCAATCCCATCATCTACGGTTTCTTCAATGAGAATTTCCGCAGAGGATTTCAAGCCATTTTCAAATTCAGCCTGTGCACGGCCGACGGACAGCGGAGGAAAACCTACTCCCACAGGCTGCAGGGAAACTCTGTGCTCCCAGCTAACAATGCACAAACCTCCCTAGAGCCCATTTCCCTCAACAGCTTAGATAAGAACACTTCCAGGCGTCTCAACCATGTCACTGAACAGGACTTGGTCATGGAGGACCTGGAGAAGGCATCTTGCAGCAGCGGAGGTGTGACAGCAGTGTCTATTTGAGGTGACACGTAGAGACAGTCTTCTAGGTGATAAGTAAAGGTGTTCGCACTGCAAAGAATTATTTGAAAATAAAGGCCTCCGCTGTGTGATAAGTCAACCGCAAGGCTCACCTGAATAAATTGAAATAAACTTGAATAAATTTAAGAAGCTGACATTTATGTTGAATTTGTCAAGGTAATTGTATTACTGTCTAATAAAATAGGCAAAACTGGAAAAGCACAAATCTTTCCTTTCGACTGTCTTTCACCACTTAACAAGCAGTTAATGCAGCAACAGTGTTCACTTCTGAAACAAATTATATGAATTTTAAGTTACCAATTTGAAAAGAGAACACTCATCTGGTGTGAATCTTTGCTCATCACCTTTGTGCTGTGTGCTAAACGGAAGCAGGCTGTGCTGTTGGAATTGTGCCTGTCAACAAAAGGAAAACAAATCTCTTTGGCGGGTGCATAATTAATCCATAAGGATTGGTTGATATTGCATTGATAACAGGCTACTGTCCTGCTCCACGACATACAGAACCTTATAAAACCTGTGTGTATTAATGTATAAAGATGCATCAGTCATGTATGTACTTTATACCTTTGCAGAGCAGATTTCAAAAGAAAGATATGACACATTAGATTGAACAACCTTCCCCGTCTTCAGTATTAGTCACTTCTATTGAGAATGTAAAATGAAGTCATATCTTATTAAGAAATCAGATTATTTTAAAAACAACCTGTTTAAAAAGTCAAAGGCCTCGAACATCAAACTGAAGAAAGAATCTTTTCATGCCCACAACTGATTTTACATTTCAGAGAACCAAACTCCGCAGAGGGATACTGAATTTAAGGAACTGATCAAGGCTTTCATCCTGTTAAATCATCCTGTCCGCAGCTTGTCTAACAGACTACATAGAATAAACCCAAGTTCATTTAATAAACAAAGGTTCTTCAGCACTGGCAATCCATTTGACAATCATAACTTTAAAGTTCACTGACTATCTAACTAGCCCTTGGCAATGCAACCTAGTCTTTAGCTGGTCTGCTGCTTGCAAAGTATGTTGTTGTACAGCTTTTTAGGATACTTATATTACTTCACAGTATTAAACATGTATGTACTTTGTTTTTCTGAGTTACTTGACCATTTTTTCAATTCTTCAATTATATAATTATAAGAAAACATAGCAGTCTAGAGAAGACAGTTAGGCAGTCACTGCCGTTTCATTGCATTGGACGATCTTTTCAGTCTTTCCAAAAAATTGAAACCTGTACCACTGGTTTTCTGTCTGAATTATAGGATAAAGCGGTATCTGCTCCTGCCACCTTTTACAAGAATCTATGAGGCTTTGACAGCATGCCAATGACTAATCCTATTGATTAATTAGTTAATTATCCCTTGGTATGATTACTGCCATGTCTAAGACAGAGGCAGAAGCTGTATAAGCAGTTGCTTGGAGCAGTTAACATATGTAATATCGACTCAATGAAAATATGTTGATTTACTATTTATTTCTGTGAGTCGACTTGTGACAACTGTACAGCGGCAGCATTCTCAGTGACATTTTCTGTCCATATGACTATAAGAAATCCCTGACATTTCTTTTCACACCATAGTTTTTTGTTGTTTCTTTTTGTTTGGCTAAATAATGATTTGTTGAAGCGCAGGACCTTTTCCTTGAAAAAGACTAACCCAAGCCATTGTTAGTTGTGTCAGCCAGTTAAAAACTTCCCCTAGTGATAAAATAATATTAGATCAGAGAGGCAGGAAACCGGATAAACTGTGAACACAAATGTAAAGGGCCAGTCCTGCAGGTCACACAACTAATAACACGGTTTTATTAGTTTTCTCATTCAGGTTTGAAAGGCTTCTTCATGCAGTGGACAGGGAAGCTATGATTGTATTGTACATGAGCCATATACTGTACATACAAATGAACTCTTCATCCATGCTTTTACTCTGAAATCTGCTCTTCAAACATGTACATAAAATGTAACGATGCTGAATTCAATCTAATTTATTCATGATATCTCATGAGCCTGTTATGAATGTGCCATGTAAATCTCAGACGCCGAAGTGTTTTGCTGTCATTTAATTTTTTAACTCTCTATGAACAGTCTTGTGCAGATAACCCATATAGAAAATGGGAAAAACAAAAGGGCCCGCATTGACCCCAGAACATGTATCGTCTGCTGTAAGTATATGTTACTAAGTCTGAAGCTTAGATTACAAGTGACAATGTGAATCTGTCTTTGTGGGGTAGTGTGTGAACAGTCTTTGGTTAGGTATTTTACAAACTTTGAATCTCTTCTGTTGGCAGGGAGTATTTTGAAACTTTAAATGGCTGATTCAGATGTAAAAAATGTGTAAAAAAAAAAAGAAGGAAAGAATCATCAGCACCAGTACGGCTAACCTGGACACACTGTTGAGGAGCAGTGTAAGGCCGTCATATGCTATCTCTACAAATAACATGCACACAATGCTGCACATTTTACGGAGAGTGTGATAGATTCAGTAGTAAGGTTGGGTCTGAAAAAGCCTGGCAGTCTCTTCTGAAAACTGACAATGTGCCATATAGTATATATACGTTTGTTTACAGGCCTGTAGTAGAGTTGAGGTTGTAATGAGTGGTATGTAACTGGACGTGTGATCAGATCTGTTTTCTCCATCACACATTATACACAAATGTGAAAACAATGGCCGCTTTTTGCAGACGTTTCTTGTGTTACAAGCAGAAATACAGTGGCCCGTGTGGTAACTGACGCTTTTTGACTGTGCTTGGCTGATTATTGTTGCTTGCAATTTTCTCTGCGGTCGCTCGATTTAAATACCACTAAAGCTGCTCTCAGGGCAAAGCTGCTCTCATTAACCTGCAGTTGTGTTTATTTTTCATGATTATAAAATAAGCAGCAGCTTGTTAATGGCTGCTAGTCATTAAGGTATGAGCCAGGATTCCCTTTCATACTAATTATCAGGCAGCAGCAAAAAAAAGAGAGTTTTTGGACAACCCACGTTAGCAGTAGCATCTACAAAAAGTGTCGATCCCTTAGTGCGACCAAACAGGTAGGAGGTCCACCATTACTCCTCCTTCCCCACTGGAGAGGCTACTGCTAATGTGAGTTGTCCAAAAACCTTCTTTTTAGTAAACTCTGTATACACAAACAAAGTTCTCAATGAGCATGTTCATGTGTAGAGACCCTGGTGATACCACGAGCAAAGTTTCATGTTGTGTCAAGCCTTCTTAGTATTTTAAAAATATAATTTTTGATGCTAGCGTAAGAGTGCCCCTGCACTCCATTGGAAATTAGCTTGCCCGAAAACGAAACTACGGTAAAGCTTAAAAGTAACTCTTTCGTAATTATGCATTTACACGAAGGTTTGACTCATATACATTCACAATATAAAGCCTAGGTTGCTTTTTGGTGAGAGTTTCACTTTAAGAAACAGCACAGGGATCACAAAACAACTTCCACAGAGGACCTCCAACATGGCACCAGACGTGATAGTCAAGAGTTTTTTCTAACACCTATTAGTCTTTTAACTGTATTCAATTCTTTGTGCTTATTCCACTGGGCCATGTTTATGTGCCCTAAACTTGACCTCGCTGCTGAAAGAGTTCATGGCTTCCCTTTCAGTCTGTCTGTGAGATGTGTTAACACATACCGAAGAGAGGCCCCTATGTGACCCTGGTTTGACCACTCCTCATTGAACACTTGTAGTGAGCGTTCCCATCTATTATACATTCTGAGAGCTTTTACTTTCCCATGATTTTCTGGCTGACTGACAATCTGGAGACCTTGTTCATTTTATCTTGTTCATAATTAGATGTAATTCCTATAGCTACTGAGCATTCTGAGTGCATCCATAAGTCATTTTCTGTATGCTGCAAATTTGATGCCATTTAATTGAATCTAAACTGAATTTTACTTATTTCGATTTCACTGGTTGTACTTTGGTTTCTGAAACTTTAAGATGAGCTTGAGATATTAGGTATTTTACCAATTTAGAACCTGGATCCAAAGTGGGACCCGCAATCAGAAACCCAGTCTCATTTACAAGTCTGAATTAGGAAAAAAGTTAAAAAGTAATGTCAGTTTGCTGCTCTGTTAGCCTCGCAGCTTTGGCTAGGTATTGTTTAAACCACATGACGGCAACAACAATCGACATTATTATTTTTTGGGCTTTCAGCCTTTATTTTGATGGGACAGCTAGAAGTGTTGAGGGGTGAGAGAGAGAGAGAGAGAGAGAGAGAGAGAGAGGGGAGGGCATGCAGCCAGAAGCCGCGGATGGAATCAAACTGATGCGCTGCTGAGAACTCAGGACACAAGCTCTACCAGGTGACCTATCGGGTTGGGTGCCCCCAATCATTTTTTTTAACTCAGTGCTAATAAAAGGCATCAGTACTTACTCATATGACAGCACTGAGGTTTAGTGCCCTGCTTTATTCACAACTTCAGCTTGTAATTCAGCATTTCTACATCGTAAAGCCAAAAATTGTCATTTAAATGAGAAAAAAAAACAAACCCAAAACTGTATTTTTATTGTTTGTTTTCTAACAGTGGTGGCGTTTTCTCTGGATTTTAAGTAGCCATTTGCATTGATTTATTCCTGCCAAAGACGTCAGGGGTATCTACAGTAATTTAAAACACCACAAGGCTCACGATACTGTAGCATTCGAAACATTGCTCATGAGACTTTTGGCACAGGGAAGATGTTTAAGTATAACACTGAATGTAAAGAAGTTGTACTTTATGGTGCCTGTAGTGAAAAAATGTTTTTATGTCTGCTTCAGTTTTAAAGTGTGTAAGTAAGGACTAATTACTGTGAACTTTCTTTGGGACCTAGAGACTACCTTTGTCTGCATGTGAATATCTTGTGTACTAGCATGTGTGTTTTTTGTGTTTTCTCCTACATGTTCTGAAATAATGTTGACCAACAATTTTAAAGATTTCTTTGTCGGGACACAAATGCTGGCTGCAGGTTTTACAGGATGTAATATTTTATAGAGAGTGAACGAGTTAATGGTGTCCTATTTTATTTGTGAAGGGCTATTCATCACATTATCTCTTACCTCTGTGATTGTCTGCACAAAATATAATTACATGGTCTTTAGTCAGGGTTCTGAGCATCAACAAATACTTTTTAATGCCACTGCTTTGTGGCATTCGGTTAATGAATATTTTCTCTGCAAAGAATCTGCTGTAATTTGCTATACAACAAGGGGATTTTGAATTTAATTACTAAAGATCAAAAATGATTTAAAAAAACTGCTGTGCCTCTGGGAAAAGGCAAACTCCCTTAATGAAATCAAATTTCAAATAAATATTTCACAAAATCTCTGATGCACTATGAATTACACTGTTGGTCTCGTGACAGCATTTACATACAGTGGCTTTATTCGGTTCGCCTGATAAAGGCAATATACTGGAAATGAAATCAAGGAAAAGAGCATTTCTTAAACATGTTATTGTGTCTATGTTACACACAGCAATCTAACAGTTTGAGAACATACACTACGTTCTTTCACAGCTCCGTATTTAAACAATGTCGGGAGTTGTGCTGACCAGGGGGTGTTGTTTTGGCAGTGTGAGACAACGACATACAGTTAAGGAAGTCCAGTTGGAGTAACAAATGTAATTTCAAAGCTTTTACTAGCCAGAGCACAACACAATGGTTTATATTTCCCAAAGACACACTCCCTTACTAAAAAGAAATGTGGTCACCCAGGTGACGTCGTCCAAGCTGCCTAGCTGAACAGACTCCTTTTCAAATGAATGAGAAGCTGCGTTTTTTTTTTTCACACAGGCTCCAAGTCGGTCTGAAAGTGGCCTTACAATATTTGCTAAAAGTAAAAAGAAAGAGCATATGTGGGAGAGTACTGAAAGGTAACTGACTTTGCAATGAAATGTAGAGGGGCCATCATGTAAGCAATGACCAATGAGGTGTTCTGATTCAGACGAGAACAACAGACGAGGTGGAGCGTGGAAAAAGCATTTCCTCCACCCGGCTTTTGTTCACATATCAGAACAGTTCAGCATGGATTATTGCTCTTTTAACGTGGCAAGTGACCAAAGAGAAAGGTAGTTTCTTTTTCAAACTGTCAAGTGTGTTTTCATTTGGCTTATTGTTTTTTTTGTCCATGGGAGCTTGCCTGTCATGTATTTTAATGAACTTCTAGTTGGGCATCTGCAGTTAAATTAGTCTTGCATATTGATTTACACCAGCATTTAAACCATTATAAAAGACACAACTCACGTGATGCCCGATATTTTGTAAAAAAAAAAAAAAAAAGTAAATGGGAATGTTAACTGAATAATTTAACAAGCACCCAATGTAAAGTACTTATTGAAATAAAATATTCTGAATGAGGTGAACAGTCAGTCAATGTCAATATCAGTGAGTGATTCATCCAGGTTGTTTGGAAGCAGAATAGAATAAAAAACACCATGCCTCATAGTGACTTATTCAGGCCAAGTCCTCTTTGACAACCCAGAAGACAACTCTGGAAAGCATCATTTGAAATCTTGGCCAAAGCAAAATAAACATCCTAAAATGTATTGCATGTTACTGCAGTTTTGCTCAGAAATGTGGTCGGGAAAAAAACAAATGTTGTTTTTTTTTTTTCTTTCAATATCTGAGAGAAGGTTAACACGGCTCCATCGTATAATTCCTGAACAACTATTGTGTATTTTTTTTTTTTTTTTTTTAATTACATTTTTTT
>OMLP01008049.1:1601-11816 GCA_900302685.1 Spondyliosoma cantharus | reverse complement strand
AAATTACAATGTTATTCTGATTTTGTTTTAAAATTGTTCTGTTTCTGAGAAAGGTCCCAATGTGTCATTTAACTCCAGGGGAACAATAAGGCTGGGCCTGAGATCATTCACTATTCAGTCTATTTATTGCTTTTTGCCAAGTGGTGTCCAGTTGTGCAGTGAGAATTAATACATACCCTAAGTGTTCTGACACAACCCTGCAGCATAACCTGAACATTTGGGACAGATGGTTAGCTTCAAAGCACCAAGTGCCACAACAGAAATGACTTTTGACACAGAGCCATAAAATGGCTTATATGTCACAAACAACCAACACATGATAGCCCGTATAGTGAGCGATTTCTGACTCAAGCTATTTTAAAAAAAATCTCAGTCTGCCAAACTGAAAAGCTTGGTATTTGCTTTCTGTCCTTCTGTGTTCCATGTATACACTCAGTGACGAGAAAAACAGACCCTTGTTTAGAACAAACTTGAACCACTTTTGGTCCTTAGGAAAGCTCTGAAGGATTGAACAAAACAAGTCTCCTTAACATCCAGGTAACAAAAATGTAGGGCTGCAACTGATGATTATTTTCATAAATGATTAATCTGCCAATTGTTTTCATCAATTAATCCTTTAATCCATAAAATGGCAAAAATGGAGCATGGCCATCAAAAGTTCTGGGCCCAAAGTGGCTTATTCAAACTGCTTATTTTGTCTAACCAGCAGTCCAAACCCCCCAAACTCTTCATTTACTATCATAAATGACAAAGACAAGCAGCAAATCTTCACATTTAAGAAACTGGAAGCAGCAAAAGTTTGACACTTTGGATTGAAAAGGGATCAATTATCAAAAAAGTTGGCATACAATTTTCTTTTGCATTAATCTGCTAAACATTGCAGCACTAGATTCATGCATACCCAAGGATGAAGAGATATAGAGGTATGATGTAAAACTCATTGAGATTATTTCACATGAATATTGAACTATTATTTGGAAATTGCTGTCTTAAAACAGGATGTCTTTTCAAAAGAGATGTAATGGTGAGATTTTCATCTGCTTCACATGTTGAAATCATGACTGGATGTCAAATCTTTTTTCAAGGCTTATGTTCTGTTCATGAAAGATTCCTAGAGAGGCAATACAGTGTTCAGTCTTTCCTTGAGAGATACATAATGTTTATGAGTGGATGAACTTTGACAAATGACTGTCAAACCTAGTAGAGGAATTAGTGGTCCTCAAACGTTTCATTTCTCTTCTCACTGAGTGTATTTCCTATTTGATAATATGTAGAATAATGAAAAAAAAACTATTGCAGTTGTATGCTTTTAAAAATTGTCAAGCTCATTTCTGTCTTGCCTTTGTTATCAAGAGATATTTCAATGTGCCCAAATTGTGAGAGGGTGCATATATGTTATTGTGAACAGAAAAATGTCCTAATGGTCATTAATAAAGATATTGGTCTTAACTCATTTACAATAAAGTACTAAAATCTCTCTCTGGCAAAAATCTCTGGCACAAACAAAGAAACAAAGAAACTATGCATCACATTGCAGTTTATAGTCATTGTGAATTAACCTTCAACCAGAAATCTGCTCTTTCATGTGTGTCATCTGCCTTGAGGTTGGGTCCTATCTATCACCAAAAGTACAAAAGTGGCATCAGACAGTGCCTAAAATGACAAAAACAACAAATTGGCTCATATAATGTATTACTTTTAATGAGACAAAAGAAAAAGTGATTGAAAATGTCCCACTCTGCAAACATGTGTACAGTTGTTTACAGTTGGCTTTATCACAACGTCAGATTGTCTGCAATATAATGTTTCTTACTGTATGTATCAGGTGAGGATTTGCTTTTCATCTAAGGTTTCAGGTATGACAACCTGCTGTGAAAGACGATTCATCCCATAACCCTAGAGAGCTGCCTGATAATCTAATTTAATTCTAATGACAGAAGTTTATTGTCACATAATCTGATGGCTAATTTAGGCACCATTTTGACACTGATTTTAAAGGAAAGACATGAGTAGTATAGCCTAAATTTGAATAACACATTTGTAATTTTATTTAGGAATTGCAGTTGTTAATTCCAGCACAACTACTGGGCACAACACCAAAACCAAAACCAAAATAAAAATAAAACAGGTTTAGGTTTTGAAGTACCATGCAAGGAGCAAGTCGAGATGGATCACATAAAGACTGAGGGAAAAAGGAATGGTTGGTGATGCCTCTTGAGAGAAGAGGCTTCACCGTAGGGCAGCTACTACACAGTCGTCAGTGGATGCAACTGGAAAACAACGACCTAAAAAGATCTGAACTCAATGAGCTTGTGAGAGTTATAATTTCCTTCCTCACAGAATCATTTTTGATACTTACTTCAGTTTCAAGGATCTTATTCTTACCTGCAGGGCACTCCAAAACGTCAAATGGCTGTTTGTGGCAGTTATCTATGGTGTTAAAAAAGGGAGGGTCATGAAATGCCAGCTTAACCTGTTTCACCAAAAAAAGAGGTTTTTCCTCATTGTTAACAGCAGTTTCTATTCCATCATTTCAAATTATACCCAAAAGTATTTTTCTTCTTCAAAGCATTTCTGGCTTCCTAGCTTAAAGATGTTTAGCTCTGTCTAGATGACACTTTTAATACAGGGTTACGGACAGGATGGATTTTGCTGTATATAAAGGTGTTATTGTCCAGTTTTAGTATAATAACATATTGAATGGACACATAAAACTCACAGAAGGAAAATATTCAAATCTAGACTTGAAAAAAAGAAGAAGAATCTGATTTCTTAAATAACAGTTTGTCAAAAAAAATTGTGTTATAGGTCAAGAAACTCAACAAATTCTAAACTCTGAAAAGAATAAATCTGCTTCACGCTGAATTAGCAGCTATTGATGTGCTCCTGCAGCATATCCCTTCACTCAGCGCGTTCAACATATGAATTATAATGCTAATAAAGCTTTTGTTGACACATGTCGTGAGAATGCAGTCAGACTAAGAGCTGCGGTACATAATGGCATGGAGTACTTAGCATTTAAATTTGAAATAAAGCAGAAGGAAACGTCTATGTGACATAATGCAGAGAAATTAAAATAATTACAGTTAATTTCCTCCATTCATCATGGCTCCATTTTTCACCCAAAAGGAATCATACAATGCACTGAGTCACACAGTTTGATGAAAAGGTTATTACATCCTGTTCAATTAATGAATAAACCTTACAGTATAAATAAAATATTTGGGCCACTCTGTTTCACAGATCATGATTTGTTAAACCGTAAATTGATGGTTTTGTGACATTAAACTACTGACTACTGGCAGCCATGTTTGGACCACAGCTACTCATTTTTCCTCACTGGGTAAACAAGTCCAGTTACCTACAATACAGCACCTAGATTTACCGTGACCTGGATGACTGAGAACCTTCATCAACATCTCACTGGGTAAACAAGGAACTCGATGAGCTTGTGTCTCTGATTTGCATAAATGGATCTCATAACATCAGATCAGAAAGAAAAATGACATCATCTGCACCACACATATAAGCTACGTGATGAACAGCTGGTCTCTCCTGCTATACATACAATTATGTGGGCTTAACAAAGCAACCTACGTACAGCCGAGTGTATTCCAGCTAGAAAACAACCTCCCACAGACTGAAACATTTACGATCTGATTCTGTCTGCTATCATTTTACCCGATAAACTAGGTTTCATGTCTTCAGTCATAAAGTGTATCGTTGGTGCTAAAAATGATTAGTCGATTAATAAATGACGTTCTTTACAAGGCAACATTTGACACAACTTTTTTGTTAATACTGTTGCCAGTTTATCAAGCAACAAGACAAGACTTCAGCCAGACTCATAGCACTGTGAGTGTGGACTTTGAGCCAAATGCTCCTGTAAAGTCATGACGACGCTATGTGCTGTTGTTTAGCTGTTAAGTTTACAATGTGAACCATCTTACATTTTGCATATTAGTGTGGGTATATGGAATAATAAGCACTTATAAAAATAAAAAAAAAACACAGCTGAGACTAATGAGAGCATCATCAGTTCTTTAGCATTACATTCCCAACTTCCGTTTAAAATGAGTGTGTCGTAATACCGCTTTGGGCAGCAAGTAATCTGTGCAGACATCCACCAGGATGCTCATGGACATTAATAATTGACGAACTCTATATCACATGGACACTTTGCAGCCACATAAAAAACATGTAGTTCCCACACAGACGTAACTTGGGTGGCCCCCCCAGGTATTTGTGCTGCCAACAAAGAAAGCAGATAATGTTGCTGATGGAAAGAAAACAGAAAGGAGAGAGAAACAGACGAGAGGATGACACAATGTTGGCTTCTGAAAGAGGGAAGATAGACAAAACCTTGAATAAATCTTCGCCATGATGGTAAGCTTTTTTTCCTCCCAACAGGACATTTTGTCTGCCCATCCCCACACGAAACGTCTATCCGTCCAGGCAAAGAAGCTGTGTTGAATCGAGCCATTACACTCCAATTACGATGATGGTCTGACAGAAATCATGTTATTCTGCCTTGGTGGATTTAAACTCCTTTGTCAGGGACGATCCAATGACCTTTGCCCACCTGGTGCCTCAGCACAGAAGACAGCTGCCATTTGTCAGGAGGAGAATGGAATCAGATCTGAATTTATTTATTTTTTTCTGCATGGAGAAAGCATGTTGCTTGTCTGCATAGGAGTCCCCTGGGTGCTCCGGTCTCTTCAGATTAGAGCTGAAATCTCTAAATTGCAGTGTGACATGAATTCAAATGGAGATAGAATAGTAAATTGTACAGATGTGACAGCTTTGTAAAGCTACATAATAATAATAATAATTATTATTATAATAATTATAATAATAATAATAATAATAATAATAATGATATCTAGCTACAGCATAATGTTCAGCGAATGGATAAGTCTGTGTTGGCTTAACATCAACCCCATCCCTTTTTTTTTTAACACCGTGCAGTTGAATACTGCCACAGCCGAAGCAAGTATGTCTGCGTGGAGCCGCTGTGTCTAAAATACTAATACTAATACTAATCCCAGCCACAGTGCTGAGGAGGAGGGAAAGCTGATGCCTCGAGTCAAACAGCGTCCTGGGCAAACGAGAACTGGAGTAGCTAGAGCAGCAGCTAACCATGTCCGATGTGCAGATACTGCCCAGCTATGCCCGGAGAAACTGCACCAAGATGCCACAACAAACAGGATCTAGCATGACCTGTGGCGAACCACAGCTATCATTGCTGAACACCATATCAGCATTTTGGAAAGATTTTTAAGCAGAATTATCAGTAAAACAGAGTTCATACTAGCAACTCGCTTCAGGGCAAATAAATAAAGGCAGAATTTTCATCACTGTTGGAGAAACTCTTTACTTGGAAAATATCTGCCACAACACCCTCTAACAAAGGCCTACAAGAAATTGCCTGCCCTGTGTGGCCTCAAATATCAGCGCAATTTCTGCAATTTGATGCATTTTGCGGAATGCAATCGACAAAGCAATAACGGGCGTGAATGACGTCCAAAAACGAGATCTCAACCAGGACACATATGCGCATGTGCAATTCCACCAGAAATAAACTGGCTCAATCTGAAAGAGATATCATTCCATTTGAAGAGGGCGGGTTATGACTTTCATCCCATCAGAGGATCAAAATCAATCATAATCCAAGGATATCATTCCATTTTGGTAAAACTTTAATTGGAGAACGATCCATCAAGCAAATCAAGATGTATTATCAGTGTTTGTATAAATAAATGAATAAATAAATAATCAGTCATAAAGAGAGTTAACCTGTCTACAGTAGGCTACATATCACAAGCTGTGCCACCAGCTCAGGGATACAGATACAGATACAGATGATTTAGCTTGCTCTGCTGTGTGATTATCTCTTCCAACAAGTACCTCAACGATTAACTCTGACTACATTTTCTTTAAGCAAAGATTAGGGGCTTCCTTTCAGTCATTCTGGGTAGACAAATTACTCGGTTGCAGGATTATATACTGCAGACATCAAGCCACAGTTATTTCACAAGCAGGGGTGAGCTTGCCCTCCCAGCAGGCATACAGCATACATTCTCCATTGTTATTATTGTTAAAAATGAATTACAGTCAGACCAATGTAATGGAAATAAAATTGGTCAAAGTCATATGAAGAGTAAAAAGCAGCCAGAATGACACTATGTAAAGTGAAAACTGCCCAACAGCCCCCCTATCAAACTAAATAGCTCTGTATCAATCTAAATGTCAAACCACCATAACTGCTCAACTACATTTTGCTGTAAGCTCTTGATCTTTTGACAAAGATCCATGCATTAATCCCTGCAAAATTAGATAGATAACACCTTATATGATTCTGTTAGAGAGTGAGAAAGAATTCCAGGATCCTTCATCCACAAGCCACAGTAAAAGTTAGTGGGATCTATATTCTGGGCCGAGACGCATCAATGACAAGCCAACCAACTAACAAACAAACGGACACCACTTTGGTTTAGGGTTGCAGCTATCGAATATTTTTAGAATCGAGTATTCCACCGATTATCCCATCGATTAATCGAGTAATCTAATAAAAAATTATTTTGCATTATTAAACAACAATGCCAACTAATGCATAATGAAAATGACAGGCCTGTCAAATTATTCGACTTACTCGAGTAATCGTTGCAGCTCTACTTTGGTTGATGTAATAATATATACATTTTAAAAAAACTAGGTATTTTTCAAGGTAAAGTTAGGTATTCAGGTATATAAAATGAATTTCTCAACAGAATAATTAGTATTGCTTGGCTTCAGTCTGCTCTACCATCACTGTGATTTCCTTTTCCAAAAAGTCTGATTTTCTACAGTTCACAGGTGGTAAGTCTGCTGGAGGCTCTTTCAACAGCGTGCTGAATGTGACTTCAGCAAAGTATGTTATTCTGCTTTGTGGAACAGCTAAATTAAAAGCATTGCTGCAGAATTTGGAATTAATTGATCTAACGTATATTTGCAGTATTCACAAATCAGAATGTGCTCCCCTAATGTACAAAACCTTCTGCTGCCGTCTACCTGGCTTTCAAAAATGTTCCTTTTTTTGTGGTCCTTGCATTGCCTGTTCCGGCATGAAGCACAAAAGCGATGTGAATTTTCACAAATTGGTCAAGGATTGTCATTGAGAGCCACCTTGACCTGTTCGGACCCGACTTGCAAGTGAAAAAAGAAAGGGAAATATCAAGTGGGAGTTTCCATTGCACGCGTCCAGGACTGTGTGAAAATGCATCAGACTCAAACTATGTGCAGAACTGTGTACCATCACAGGTACAAGTTTACATTAATTTGGTATCTTCAGAAATCTCATCAACACTCAAATCATTAAATGAAACAAGCTTACAAAGAATAGCAGTGGAATTTACTGGAATGTGCTCAGATGTCTTTTTATTTTCACCTATAGAGAGTGTGATGTTTATTTCTTTTATCCTTATCGGGCCATTAATCCCACCTTTCCTCAGCAATCGTCCCTTTCTTTTCGCACCTTATGCACTCAAATCATTGAGTGTGATTTAGGCAATATTAACCATGGCCTTGATGACCTGTAAACTGTCAACAAGAATGAATTGCTCTCATAGATACGACTGGAAATGCACTGATTTGTAGCTAATTAGCAACGGACCTGGGAGGAGGAGTAAATCACATTTGTGTGAGTGTCGAACCACTCAGGAACCCACTTACAGCTCTGTACTACATTGATGGACTGATTGGTTGGAAACTTTTTTCTTGTGTTCCCGAAACAGTGATGGATAACAGCCCCGTTACCGTGTAACCTCATTCAGTGAAACGGCTGCAATATTAAAGTTGTTTTGTCATGTTTTATAATTTAAAATGGATTTGCTGGAGATGGTGCCTTTTTGAACCTAGAAGACAGAGCAAACATGAACCGAACACACAACAGACGTCTTACAAACCAAACTGGGCAGTTTTAATTTTTCTTGACAGATTGACTGGAGCTCCACTGTTTTCAAACTGCGGTACGCGTACCAACAATGACACTCAATCCAATCCAACAAATATAAAAAAAAATGAAAAATTAATTAAATAACTGAAATATAATTTCAAAATAAGTTTAACATTAAGTTAAACATGTTTTAAGGTTATGATTGTTTTGACACAGTGTTCCTTCACAGTTCAGTCATTTCCCGGCACATCTCATTGCATATCATTAATAGAATGTTTTTCTTTATGTAACTTCTCTATCAAAAGAAAATTAAGTAACAGATGAGAAAAGGGTAGGAGTTCAGAAAAAAAAGGCTCACCTGAATTCTAATAATACCAGTAGAGCTGATATAAAATTCCTATTATAAGAAGAGCTGATTAATGAAAGTTAAATTAACCACCTTGAATAGTGGAAGGAGTCGGAATTGTGCATACAAGGCTTTTAAATGCCATTACCAAAAGTAATGTGATCCTGTATGATTTAATCTTGACTTTGTCCCTGAGCAGAGCTGCAACAGAGTGCAAGAAAGAAGTGGGGACGTGGAGTCTTTATAAGATTCACAAAAGGTTTACTTTGCTTTACAATACAACATGTTTCAATTGAAAAGTTTTTCAGGGTTTTTTCCTAACATTATATAAAAAAGAGACTGGAAAGCAGACTTGGGGCACGATGTCACACAGCAAAATACACATATTTGATAATAATATGATAATAATTATAATGATATGTTTAGACCACTGGTTCTCAAACTTCAGAAGCATGTATCAATCATTTGCAATACTACTGGTAAAACAACCCTTGTCTAATTTAAAAGAAAAACAAAAGTTTCCAATTAGCAAGATAGCCTTGAATAACAAATGTCCAAGATTTTTTCAGGTTATGCGGAAAATTGTTGCCTAGTTCAAATTAAAAACCTTTCCCACATTTGTGACTAGTCATGCTCTGCCATAAATCCCAACTCAATCTGTTGCAGCGAATGCTGATGTTTCAATTGATCACGTCACCTCATCAAAATAAAGTCAAATAGCATTTAGGCAAATGCAGCAATTCAAAATCATGTTACACTGAACACAATTTTAGGATGTAAGGGCATTACAACTGATGGTTACTGTTAACTCATAGTCTGTCTTGCTATTGAAGTTGCTCTCTTTAACTAATTAGCATTAACCAGGTTAATATATATCCTAGTTAACTTATAACTGGAACTTTTAGCTCCAGAACTGGGCTTACTTCAGTGTACATTACAGCTGGCTAAGATTAACTTGCCTTAATGTCCCATTTATACCAACTAAATCCTTATTTCTTTGCTAACATATAAGGCTAGCCTTACCAAAGTAACCCAGTAAGAAGACAGACATTTTAATATGTGCATGCACTTTAGATATAATATAATAATTAAATAATAAATAAATAAATAATTTCTTCTGATAAAATCTGGGAATACTGGTAGATATGTCAGGCAGGTGTGCAGATGTTTAGAGCTCTGGCATGCGCAGCAGATGATCTTCAGGTCACATCTGTTTTTGTGGGTCTGTGCACTTCTAATTTCGTTCTGCGTAGACCTGCTGAAAAAAAAAACAGCCAGATAGGTGGAGTCACCACTTCATCATACATATGAGTACATTGTTTGATTATCATCAACTGCTGAACTGCTCGGCACAAGAAAATGACCCATTTACATTTCTTCACACTGGCTGTCAATTGAGGCCTTCGATGTGTCACAAATTCAACCACCTGCTTCAATGGTGAAATAAAAAGATTATTTCTGGTTGGTCTACAGCAGTGGTCCTCAATAGGCGGCCCCGCATCCGCCCCGCTGGCCGCCCATTTGTGGCCTCCGAACTGTTATTCCTTCACTATGTGTTTTGGTTGGGTCAGCACGTGTGTACCGGGACTTGTCTCCATGCCAACGACACACAGACAGCTGGCTCACTCACTGCTGCGAGCGCAATTTTTACTTTCCTTTCGTTTTTGGAGTAGTTGAATATTGACATTTTGCCGGCTGTAGGAGTTGTGTTCACTGCTAAAAGAAAAGTGGACAGTGAAAATCGGCAATTCAAGAAGAATGGACTGAAAAAATTGCATTCATTCTCCCTCCAACCAGCACAAGACCCATGTGCTTAATATGCCAGCAGACTATAGCAGTGATGAAGATTTCCAATTTGAAACGGCATTATGAGACGAAGCATAGGAATTTTGAAGAGGCATTTCCTCAAAATTCAGAGGTAAGAACAACACAAATA